>RJWM01016432.1:0-45164 GCA_004363535.1 Dasyprocta punctata
TGACCATGAGTAAGGGGTTTCGACATTTTCCCCAAAGTCGGTAATATATGCAGAAAATAAAAGGGACCTTTTGAAACACTCCCCCCGCCCCGCCCCGCTGCCGTGCACCCCCTGCCCTTGCGAGATTTCTTCAGGCACAGTTCCGACTTGCCTGTGGCGTTTACAAAGTAACAAGTATTAAATGCCAGTGGTATGAAGACAGCAATGTGACCGTGGTAAGTCCAGTTAGGCTTCACGGTGGATAGGGGATCTTTCTTCCTTACCTCCTTCCTACCATGATGTGAAGAATAGCAGGGGAAAAAACCCAATACTGCAGAACTGTCAGATCAAACATAAATCTTTTTTATATATAACAAATGAACTGACAACATTCTTAACAAAGAGAAATCGTTTGCAATTTTCTCAAACAACTAAGGAACCATAATGCTGACATTATATTTAATCAAGATAAATTTTATAAATATCAAAACAAAATTTAAATTCCTAAAGTACAAAATTGATTGTAAATTTTTCCTTTACCGAGCAATCCTTTTTAGAAGTTTTAAATCTTGGAAGTGGATAATTATCAAGACAATGATTACTACAGTTATGTTTACCATAATTAGTCCACTGTGTTTCCCTGCAAGTGACTCTAGAAATATAATCTGTCAAAAGGTCCTAATGCAGCTTGTGAAGGTCAGTTTTTTACGAATGTATGAGCTGGCAGTTTACAATTTAGCTCAATGTTTAACAAGGGCTTTTTGTTTTCTGAAACGATGTAAGCAAATGCTTACAACATTCTCCACTCTGGCTCCATATTAGACTGATTAAATAAACTTTGTATTTTAGAATAATTTGAGATTTACAAAGAAGTTATAGAGCTAATACCAAATGACCATGTACTCCTCACCCTATTTTCCCTATTGTTAATGTCTTATATTACCTTAGGGTATTTGTCATCACTAAGGAACCAGCACTGATACAGTACTATTAAGAAATGTTACAGTTTATTTGAATTTCAGTGTTTTTCTTCTAATACCATTTTTTCTATTCCAGGATGTCACTTAGGGTACCATGTTACACTTTAGTCGTCATATCTCCTTTGCCTCCTCTGCTTCATGACAGTTTTTCAAATGTTCCTTCTTTTAATGACCTGTGAGTTTTGAAGTGTACTAATGTGCTGGTTAGGATGGAGTGTCAACTTGACTGGTATTGGGATCCTCCTGAGAGATTGGTGGAGCATATTTCCCGGTGGGTCATGGAGGCATGGACTTGAGTTCTGTGTTTGGTCCCTCTGCCCTTCCTCTGTTTCTTTCTTCTTCCCAACCACCATGAACTAAATACCTTTACTCCACCATGTCGTTTTGCTATGATATTTCTGCCTTGAAACCAACCAACCATGGATTGAATCCCTGGAACCCATGAGCCAAATTAACCTCTCTTCCTTTGAATTGTGAGGTTTGGGAATTGTGCCTCGGTGATGAGAAAAATGACTAATATAGAAAATTGATGCCCAGAATGGAGTCGTTGCTATGACTATACCTAATCATTTGCTTTAAAAGTCTTTGAAACCGGTTTGTGGGAGGAATTTGGAAACCTTTGAAGATGTAGAATAGACAAGCCCTAGAATGCTGTAAGAGCTTGATGGGTATTCTGGTTGGAGGTCAGAAGACTAGAATCCCAATGTAAATGTGGACAGTAAAGTCCAGGTTCAGGAGGTTTTAATTGGGAACAAGGAATTCATTGGCAGTTGGACTAGAGGTAATGTGTGTTACACTCTGGAAAAAAATATTGCCTACAGTTTGCCCATGTTCTGAGGCTTTGTAGGAGATTGAGATTAAGGATGATGGATTAATTGATCTGATGGGGGAAACTCAAAAGTAGCTCAGAAGTATTTTACCTTCTAATACTCCTTACTCATCCAGAGTAGCTGTCTGTTCACTATCTCTATCTCTGTCTCTCCCTCCCTATCTCTCTCCTTACTTCTTTTCTCATACCTTCAAATAAATTGTCTTCTTTTAAAATCTAAAAAAGGTAGCGCATGATTCAGGCTGTGGCATACGTACTGTAGCTGGCTGCTTTTAGCCAGATTTATAGTAAGATTTAAAGGCAAAAATCAGAACAGGAAATTTCAAAAAGTTTAATTTTGGTCCAAAATGAATCACAAGCAATGTTGGGGCCAAAAGAGACATGGCTGCTAAAGAGATTAGCACCATTAAAATGAAACCAAGTACTTTTGTACAGGGACAAGAAGAGACATGACTTGAGGGCATCCCAGGAATCAGCAAGATCCCACCCACTGCAGACTCAAAGGTACAAAAATGTACATTTTATATTTGAGGAAAGAGCTTATGGATCCCTACTCGAGAAGGATCACTGAGGAAGTTGGATCCCTAGGATTCATTTCACTATGTTCAGCCATCCAGGCATTCAGAGGGGCTGCTGGTATGATCTAAGGGGTCCCAGCTACTGCCCACTCTGGTGGTAGACCTTGGTATCATCCATATAATGCTAATTTTAACAGTTTATGGAATACAAGTGTTGTAGAGTAAGGGCAGGTCCATCCTGGAAGGTCAGGCAAGGAATCCCTAAGAGGGTAATAAACGAAGCTGTGGAAATGAAGCCAAAAGTGCAGGGAAGACCCAAGGAAGTTGGAGATGCCAGGGTCATGAAATGTCTGACAAGGAAAGCTGTAGACCACAAGCAGAATGAGCCCAAAAGAGAGGCTGTGTGGATGACAACGAGCAAGCCCATAGGAGTGGGGCTATCCAAGCCACCTGAGACTCATATTTCACAGCCACATAACCTGAATTTCCGAGATAGAACTACAGGACTTTTTTGTCCTTGGGTTTCAGTCTTTCTTTGGTCTCATTCTTCTCTATCTCCCTATTGTTCAGTTTTGGAATTGGAATATTTACCCTGTGCAATTATACCTTGGTATTGTGTAACTTAGTTTTGGGGGTTGTTTTGTTTCATTTTGTTTTGTTTGTCTTTTCAAGACAGGGTCTCGCTATGCATTTCAGACTGTCCTTGAACTCACTTTGTAGCCTAGGCTTGTCTCAAACTTGCAATGATCCTCCTGCCTCAGCCTCCCAGTTTCTGGGATTACAGGAATGCGCCACCATGCTCAGCTGTTATGTAATTTAGTTTTGAGTTTTACAAGGGTTCACAACTAAACTTTGGGGGTGTTTTTGTTTTTGCTTTTGTTTTTGTTTTTGTGCTTTTTTTTTTTTTTTTTTTTTGTTCTTTTTGAGACAGGGTTTCACTATGCAGTTCAGGCTGGCCTTGAACTCACAGTAATACCCCTGCATCAGCCTCCCAAGTCCTAGGATTACAGACATGTGCCATCATGCCTGGATTTTGACTTGGACTTTGGAAAAATGCTAAAACTATTCAGAGTTTGGGAATGGGGTTATTGCATTTCCAGTTGTATTACATTAGGGAGAGTTATTAACTTGTCTTTATTTGAAGATTAAACATGGCTTAAAGAAATGTGTTTTCTTAGCAAGTTGATAGGCAATGGTATGTGGCAGTTAGAGTGGAATGGCAGTTTGATTGACTTTAGGATTCCCTTAGAGGAACATATTTCTAAGTATGTCTTGGTGGGTTAAGGAGACATGGCCTTAGAGTATATATCTGGTCCCCACCCCTTCATCTCTGCCTTTTTTCCCTTGCTCTGCTTCCCAGCTACCATAAATTAAGCATCTTTGCTTCTCCAACCCCTTCTGCCAAGCTGTCTTGGCTTTAGAGCCAGCTGACCATGGACGGAATCCTCTGAAACTGAGAGCCAATTAAACCTCTCCTTTACATTGTGGGTATTCGGTATTGTGTCTAAGCAATGAGAAAACTGATTAATATAGATGGTCAGGTATTTTGCAGAATATTTGGAGAGGGAAAGCAAAAAAGATCAAAATGTGACATTTATATGCACAAATTCCCCATGATTAATGTATTTATTATTTACCACAAATATATGCTAACAAAAAAGTTAAAAATACAGTTGCCCAAATTCCATCCCTAGATCTGCTGACTTAAATGATTTGAAGTAGGGCTGAGATGAAAGTATTTTTTCTTAAGTTTTCCAGGTGATTCAAATGTGCGGCCAAACTATGCTTGGTAACATTTAAAAAGGGAACGTTGGGAATGTACCTCAGTGGGAAGACTCTAGGTTCAGTTCCTGGTACTACCAAAAATAATTTTTAAAAAAGTCAAGTACTGAGGGGAATTGTGTAGTATTAATCAAATTGCAGGATGTTACACATTTCCAGATGCAGCATAAAATATGCCTCTATAAGGTTATGAACATTTATTTTTATATCATGTAAATGTGTTTACAGTTAACTGATTTTATAAATTTATAGATAGACTTGTTTACATTTTTATAATGCTAACCATAAAGCAGAAACAATTATTTTTTAAGTGCTAACAATAAGAATAGTATATATAACAATTTCTAGTAAAGGGAAAGGATAACAATTACGAGGTTTATTTTACTGCTAGAGAAAATGAAGCACACAGACACAATTTAATCCCTTTGAAAGAGTCGGTTTCCAAATCAGTGCTAGATCTCAGCTAACTGATCTTATCTTTTGCTCACTAGCAACTAGATATCTCCTCTGCTTAACTCAATTTAAAAACAAATACTGAATATAAAGTAACTTTAAAAGCCAAAGGTTAAATTTTCTCAAACATTAAACTGAGATTATTCAGGCCATTTAACTTAACCCAAAAGAAAAGCACAAGGAAATGTTCCTTTTACCCAACAAGTACTTGTCACCTTGCTTGGTGACAACACAGAAATGAAGCCAGATCATCTACCACAAGGATACTCAGACACAGAGTACTTATTGGCAAGAGTACTGACCTTGAGGTTAGACTTATTAACTGTGTTTTTTCAGGCAAATTCAGAATAGGATTGTGATCATAATTCCAATACCACTAGATACACTTTCTTAAGATTTCAAATAAACTGCTTTTATATGCTTTCTTTGAGACTACATGTCCTCTTGATACAAGCTTCTTGATAATTTTTGATTCATTCAACAAGCATTTATGGAGCACCTACTGTGACAGGTACTTCCCTAAGCTATGAGTATACAATAACGAGCACAGCATGGATGGGAGGGGTGTGGCAGCTTTTGGTAAAGTCGGAAAGTAAGCTATTTCCTTAGTATGTGAACATATACCGTTTTCAAACCACAGCCCAGGGGCTTGAGATGCAGCCCTAGCACATGTGAGGCAGAGCACTTCCTAGCATGTGTGAGGCCCTGAGTTCAATCCTGAGCACTGAAAAAATAAAGAAGCCCACAACATACTCAACAGCATACACATAAAAAATTCCAGTAAATTCTAGAATAAGATATGCTAGCGCTATTATTGCTTAATATTGTTCAGTACATTCTAAAAAGTACAATGAACACCATAAGAAGTTTTACTTTTGGGAAGACACAGAAAAATTATTTCACAGTTGCAGCCAATTGTCTTTCTAAAAATTTTTGTCATATAAGAAATCTGGTTTCAAAAATATTTTGTATTCTGTAATTTACTTAACACTTTCAGGGTTGGGAATTTAGCTCAGCAGTCCAAGCACCTACCTGGCAAGCACAAGGTCATGAGTTTGATCCCTGATACAAAAAAAAAAAATCAAACCCAATAACACTTTCAGTAATTTGGAATGCTACAGTCATTGTGTGCTAATTATATAATATATACATATGTATGTGCACATATGTATATATTATATAATATGTACATATATGTATATATACCCATGTATGTATATATTCAGTGCCATTTATATGAAAGTCAATACTTATGACCATATGAAAACAGTTTAATTTGTGTAGATCTGTTTTACAAATTTTCATATTTTTCTTGCAAAAGTCTTCACATTTATGTGATTCTGTATTCACAGAGAAATTGTTTTATACCATAAAGTGGTCACAATTCAATATTAGTATTCCCAATACTTGGGCAGTGATTTTTTTCCTCATCTAGTAAGAAATATTGTCTTCATATTCTGCTACAACCACAGCAAACTGAATCAAAAAGCACTGCAGCACTGGCGACTTCCCTGAAAAAAAAAAATGTTTCTCAGTTTCTGTACACAAGCTGCATTGCATTAGCCTCAAATTGCTGACCATCTGCCAAGATCTGTTTTCTTCTAGTAGCTCTCCAATGATGTTACCACCTGTTATTTTGGCAAAGATCTTAAGAAAGTGAAAGTACAGTTATTAAACAGCCCCTTTGATTTTGCATTTGCTTGTTTAAATCTAAATTTCACAGCCAATTACATGTTCGCTAAGGTGACCCATCTAGGTGCTCCTAGGAATATTTATCCTTCTGATTCATAGCACATAAGGCAGTCTAAACATTTTAAACTAAGCACACATGAAGAGAGCTGATTACACTCAAATGCATTTTCTATCAAGCTTTTTGTACTCTGGAAATCAGATTCTGTAGTCTGAAAATGAATTCATTTTCAACAATTGAAGTAAGCTTAGAATTTTGTTAGTATAAATTCTGTTCCTGCAGCAACCTCCTCAATCTTCCTCTTATTCTGATAAGAGCATAACATGAAGAACTGCCTAGTTCTATTTAATGGCCAGGAACAATGGGAGATTCTTTCTATGCTATTTACAAAAAAGAAAAAGAGGCCTAGATTTTTTTAAGCTAAAAAATTATACCTGTCGTGTGGCATTTACACTTACAGAATCCTAGTACAAATACTAAAATGCAAGATAAAAGTACTAATTTTAAAAATGCAACATATGGGTGGAGGTTTAGTCCAGTGGCAGAGCAATTGTCTAAAATGCATGAGATCCTGGGTTCCATCACTGCCAAAAAAAAAAAAAAAAAACTGTAGTCTATAACGTATGCTTACATCCTACCTTTTACTCTAACCTGCCACAAAGATACTTACATATGAATGAGACAAGGGCAATAAGTTAGATAGTGATTTTAATTTGGCCAGAGTACTGCTCTTTAAAATAATAAATTAAGCAATGTTTCTCACCACAATCCAAATTCCCTACTTCGACCTAAAAGGGCTGACATTTCTAGGTGCTGGCTACTTCTCTGACACATCTCAACGTCTTCCTCTTGCTTACTTCATAATCAAGGAACACTGGCATCCTTGATGGTTTTTAAATGGACTTATCGCCGGGAGTTTGGCTCAGTGACTTAAGCGCCTGTCTGACAGGTGTGAGGTTGTGAGTTCAATCCCTGATGCCGCAAAAAATAAATAAATAAATAAATAAATAAATAAATAAATGGACTTACAAAGGTATTTTACATTTGCTATTTGGTGACGGTCCCACTGCTTCCCAGATATTTACCTGCTTCAATTATCACTTTATAAAATTCCCCATTGGTACATTACTTCCTTGATGAAATCCTCCCACCAACCTACCTCCATCTCATTTCCTTGTCACAATTTTCTTCAAAGGACCTACAATTATTAACAAAATTCTCTCTTTGACCAAATTTCAACCATGTTCTCAACTTGACCATCTTTATCCTTGCAGAATCCAATTATGACAAGAATTCTGCTAAGTCTGTTTAGAGAAAATCCCTCCCTCAATATCAGTTTACCATCAATGTCTGTCAATTCCTTATATCCCACCATATCTCAGGTGATGTCCGATAATCCTAGCCTGCCTTCAGAAAGAATCCTGTTCAGTTGGCTTAGCAGGCACTACTCTGATGCTGATGTCTGTCTACTATTAGTGATTTTCCATCCACCACCCTGCAGCCCAACTCTTGCAAACTGCTCTTTAGTTATAAAACCCCACTTGTTCTAGCAGTATTTTGACTTGAACCTAGGTCCCTTTCCCCTGTTGCAATAGTTCTGAATGAAAATTTGGTTTTCTCCGTTATTGTCAGGCTCTAGTTTTAAATTGCCTGGTATATATTATAAATATAATTGCAGCGCCTATTTCTGCCCCCTGCTTGTTTTTCTCTAGAATCTAATCAGCAAGAGTAGAATCTTTGCTGCATCTCCAGGGCCTAGAATATTATTTGACATAGTATGTACTCAAAAAAATTACTGAGTAGAAGGTAACAAGAGATATTATGGCAGCCATTATTGATTTCCTTTAATCTTTTTTGAAGTCATGTACCATGTTCACTGTTTTATTTTGATTGACTCTATCCTGTTTTATTTCATTTGGTTTTATTCTCTTCAAAATAAAATTTATAAAAAAATTACTGAGCAAATAGCTTTCTTTCCAGTTATATCCTAAATAGAAGTTATGAATTACTTTAAGCTTAAATATTTAGGTAATTTTTTTTATTTTGAAGAGAATAAAATGGAAAGAAATAAAACAGAATAGAGACAATCAAAACAAAACAATGAATGTGACACAAGACTTCAAAACAAGATAAAAGAAAACCAACAATGGCTACCATGATGCCTCTTGCTATCTTCAAAATAACTTTCTATACCATCAGGCACAATAAAATCCAACAAAACAGAACAGAATAAAACAAATCAAAGCAAAACAATGAAAGCAATACAGAACTTCCAGACAAGACAATAAGAATACAACAGTGGCTACGATAATGCATCTTGTTATCTTCAAAGTAACTGTTTATACCATTAGACATAATAAAATCAAACAAAACAAAATAGAATAAAATCAATCAAAAGAAAACAAGTAAAGCAATACAGGGCTTCAAAACAAGAAAATAGAAAATCAATAATGGCTACTATAATACATTTTGTTATTTTTGAAATAGCTGTCCATGCCATCAAATATGATAACATCAAGCAAAACAAAACAATGAAACTAAGCTAAACAAAATAATGAAAACAACACAGGGTTTCAAAACAGGACAATAGATTAACATTGGCCACTGCCTTCCCCCTCTAGACATCTCCTCCCCTTTCATTTTCACAACATCTATTGTGAATTTTGGATCCCACCAACTCCTTTAGTTTTTTATACTAGGGAGACAACACAATGTTTACCCATATGATTCTGAACCATTTTACCCATGAGCATGATCTCAACTTGTATCCATTTACCTACAAGAGCCTCAAGGTTATCTTTCTTTATAGCTGAGTAGCTTTCCATTGTATAGAAATGCCAAATCTTTCTTATTCATTCTGCAGTTGATGGGCAAGTTACCCCTACTTTTTTTCTGATTCCCTGTCACATAGAGCATTGTTTTCTCTCCTTTGACTTTTAGTCTATGAATTTCGTTTTGAGTTAAATGTGTTTCCTGAATAAAGCATATTGATCTTGTCTCCTGATCCACTCTGCCTGTGTTTCTTTTTATTGGTGAATTGAGGCCATCTACATTAATGGTTATGGCCAACATGCACTGCCTCGTCTCTGCTATACTATTTTCCTGCTGTTGGCTGCCTACATTTCCCCTCCATTGAATTGTCTTCCCTGCTCAGTGATCCCCCTCTGCCACTGTTCATGGAACTGTGGTCATTTTTATCTCTCTCTAGAATGTCCTTCAGTATTCTTTGTAAGGTTGGTTTGGTGGTCATGAATTCCTTCAGTTGTTCTCTATCATGGAAGTATCTTGTTTCTCCATTAATTTTGAAGCATAGTTTTGCAGAGTACATCAATCTGGGTTGGAAGTTGTTTTCTTTCAGGACTTGAAATACTTCACTCTAAGCTCTTCTTGACTTGATGATTTGTGTTGAGAAGTCTGTCATGATTCTGATGGGTTTTCCTTTATAGGTGATCTGTTTCTTTTCTCTAACAGCTTTTAATATTCTGTTCTTGTGTTGAATTTCTGGGATCTTGATTATTATATGTCTGGGTGTAGATTTATTTTGGTGATGACTACCTGGTGTTCTATATACCTCACTTACATGTATATCACATCCTTTCCCCATGTTTGGGAAGTTTTCTGCTACTACTCCTGTAAATAGAATTTTAATGTCATTTGTTTTGACCCCTGCTTTTTCACTGATGCTTATTATTCTTAAATTATTTTGCTTCACATCATCTTGCAGCCGTTGGGTTATTTCCTGGTTCCTTGTTATTTTTAAGAGATCTTTCCTTTCATGATCACAAGCTGCACACCTGTCTTCAAGATCTGAAAGTTTATCTTCAGTTTCCTTCAAGTGGTTTTGCCAGCTTTCAATGGAGTTTTTAATTTCCTGGATCTCTCTTTGAATCTGTTTCATGCAATCTAAATATCTCTTGTATTGTTCATTCATGGTTTCCCTCATTTTCTTATGCTCCTCTATTTTTTTATCTGTGTCTTCTTTAGAGATGTTTAGCAATTCTTTTATTATGTTTTTTATTTCTTCTTTTACCTGAGATAGTATTTCTGTTCTAATTTCTTTTATGGCCTCATGAAATTGTCTCTTTACTTCAGTTGCCACCACTTCAAGAACTTCAGGTGTGCGACTCCTGATCTCTTCCATGTTTTCATCTCCTGGCCTTGCTCTGCTTGGGTTGGAGTCCAGGGACTGCCTTTAGCTTCTTTGTCTTGACATTTTCTTGGGTTCTTCCAAACAAGCGGGTAGTGGGGTCCCAAGCACTTCCCATATTGGCTACAGTTTCTCCAGAGCATGACTGTTTGGTTCTCCTATGTTCTCCTGGCCAGTGCTGGCTATGGGTATCCAATAGTGGCCACTGAGTGCGCTGGTGCAAGGCCAGCTGCTATCTTTCCCAGCCCATGCTGGTTAACTGTGGGTAGTGTCTTCAATGGCTACTGGGGTATGCGCCAGGGCAGGTCGAGCTGCTGCCTCCCTACCAAGCTGGTTACCAGCAGGCACTGGCTTCCAGTGGCTGCTGGAGTGCGCAAGGGGTCAGCGTTGGCTGCTGCCTCCCTACCAAGCTGGTTACCTGCCTATTTAGCTAAATATTAACACTTCATAAAATGAATCACTTAACTGAATATTCTATCTATACTTTCTCATAGAACCAAACAGAAAACTATTGTCTCAAGAACCCTTGAGTCTTTCTCTCTTTCTGCCACAATCCTTGGATTTGGTCCTCTCTTTGTTGCTAGAGTCAGGTATCCTTATAGTATTCACTGCTACACAAATTGAATATAGAGAAGTGACAAAGAAAAAATTCAGAAGTCAGCTACCCGGCAGAATATTTACTCTCATTCACGACCTGACTACACTTCCTTGACCCACCTTTGAATTTAACACACTTTTTCAAAAAGCTTAAGGAAGATGGGCATAGTGGCACTGGCCTCTAGTCTCAGATACTTGGGATGCTGAAGTAGGAGGATCATTTAATCTCAAAACTCCGAGACGAGCCTGTGTGACATAGAGAGACCTTGTTTCCTAAAATAAATTAACTTTTAAAAAGCAAACATGTATAAAAACTTAAGAAAGCTTAGTACACATACAATACACATTTTCTGATATGTGTATGAAAATTTTACATTTACACTTAGTGTTATTTCTGCCCCTCTCCCCCAACACCCTCCATGTTTTCTATTTACACTGGAAGTTTCAGGTTTTAAACATTTGTAGGGCTTTTGCATCCATTATGTATGACTCCTTTTCCTTCAGGATATTGCTGTAAGTTATATTATTGTCCCCAACTATTCACTTACTCCTTTCCCACAAGATTAAACAGCATCCCCCACCTACCACATGACTTACAGTACGATATTCGGTGCCTTTCCCTGGGGAGGAGTAAGTACGCCATTCCTGTCCCCATTGTCCTTGGATTTCATCACCTGGCTTGCTGGGGTCAATGCATTAGAAACAGGAAATACATGCTCCTCATTCCAACAGAAAGTGTCAGAGCCTACCTGTGGTTGACTTTTACACTTTTTCCCATGTACCTTCAGTCTGAGCCCGAGAAAGAGAAGACACATGGAGGGAGAAGTGGCCAAGCCAAGGACTCAAAGTCAAACCATCACTGCCGATGTACAATGGGAACAGGAAAGAAACTTCAGTTATCATGCTGTAAGCTACTGAGGTATATGGATCATTTGTTAATACTGTACCACAAAGCTGACAAGTAATATCTTCATACTCATTTCTCCCATCATTCAAATTCTAATATTCACTATTGACTGACACAACTAGGATGCCAACTAATTTTTCTAGTATTAATAATATTGTCTTATGTTCCTGTTACATACATTAAAATATTTTCTATTAACATTTTAACCTCTTTTATAATCAATATAAGTAATATCTCATTGATATAAAGGAATAACTTCTGGAAAAATATGATTCCACAAGAAACATATCAGAAAATGTGTATTGTATGTGTACTAAGCTTTCTTAATTTTTTATACATGTTTGCTTTTTAAAAGTTAATTTATTTTAGGAAACAAGGTCTCTCTATGTCACACATGCTCGTCTCGGAGTTTTGAGATTAAATGATCCTTCTACTTCAGCATCCCAAGTATCTGAGACTAGAGGCCAGTGCCACTATGCCCATCTTCCCTAAGCTTTTTGAAAAAGTGTGTTAAATTCAAAGGTTACAAACCCATTGATTTATGATTACATGGTTAAGAACTATTCATGTTCTCTTTTTACTTTGGTAGACTGTTTTTTAAATAGCAACTTCTGATACATTTGGTTTTCAAAAATCTGAATTTAACCCGTAGCTTTTTCTTTGATATCTTTATTTCATGCCATGATCATGTATAGCTAATTCTGATTTTCATTTTATGGCACAAATTTGTATCCAAGTATGTAACCAGAGCCTGTGTAACATTGTTTGGGAAAATATCTTTACCATTCACCTGTGGTAACAATAGCAACAGCAACATAAATTATTATTACATAATACCTTTTGGGATGCTAGCCTCATTTTTTTCATTTACCAGCTCAATGGAACCCAATTTTAATTCATGTAATGCCTACCAAACTGGAAGCAATAAATACCATCAAATTATTACCATCTAGTTCTTTGTTCTGTTTAATTATGCTTTGGAATAAGGATTATTAACCAGTCAAATTATTCCTTCCCTTTGGAATATTCTGCAATGCTTTCAAATGACCCAGTGCATATTCACCATTTAATTTCTGCCAAAGTGCTATAATGTAACATTGCTTTCTTACACATAAATTTTGTAATATAATTTCAATATTATTGAGAGTGTTCCCCTTCTCTCCATTCATCCATGTCAACCACTCCCATTTCTCCAATTCAAGCTTTACACAACTGTTGAAATTGGTTGAAGTTTTAATTTTAAAGTTTTCACAGTCTTCAGAGAGAAGAAACAATTCAGTTCATTGAGTAGTGAGTTAAATGAATTACTTCTCTTCTAGTCTCCCAAGAATCCAATGGAGTTTAAGTTGCCACTGTGTGAACTTCTTTAGACTATTGGTCAACAGAAATTATAAGATACTCATAATCTTTGTTTTTTGTAATCCTATTTTATTTATAGGCCTGTGTATTATCTGATCTTTAAAAGTTAATAGAAAAGGATTTTTGAAATTCTCTAGCAAAAATTAATTTGTAGGGAAAAGTGTATTTTAAGAAGTATCCATGTTGGGTATGGTGGAGCATGCCTACAATCCCAGCACTCAGGGAAGCTGGAGAATAACCTTGAGTTTGAGGACAACCTGGACTACATAGTGAGCTCAAGACCGTCCTGAATTACAGAGCAAGACCCTGTCTCAAAAAGCAAACAAAAGAAAGGAGGGGGGCCGAGGAGGAAGTGAGAAGGAGGAGGTGAGGTGGAGGAAAAAATCCAGGAAAAAAATGTTTCATTTTGACATACACACACACACACACACACACACACACACACACTAGTTAATTGTTCTTTCAAATCTCTAAGAGATTTAGAAATTTCTATATCTAAAAGATATAGAAATTATTTATGGAGTTGAATGAACATTATGAAGAGACAAATGATATTCTCATATGTACTTTTATCACTCAGAGATAAAAATAATAATACTCACTTTTTTAGTGTTTTAAGTTCTTTTATAAGAGATCAATGGGTGATGTTTGAATGTTAGGAGATAGGTCTTTGGAGAGAATAAAAGGATAAAGAGTCTCCATTTGGCATGTACAAGTAAATGTAAAAACTAAAATTGTAGGCATTTGAGCACATTTATATGAAAAAACATTTTAAAAGTAAAAATAATCAGAATACCTTTGTGATTGTATTTTTACAATACTAATGTTACTATCATAATTTTCATTTTTTATTTTTTATTAGCACATATTTGCAGTACACAATGATTGTATTCTTTGTGGGATGTTGGCATGAGTTTATAACGTACTTAATTTTTTCATCGCCTTCCCCTCTCTTCCCTCTCCCTTTTTTTATGTTTTTTATTTTAAAGAGAAAAAAACAGAAAAATCAATAAGCAAATAAACAAACAAAAAAAAGCAAAACAACAGCAACAACAAAAAGCAATAGCAGTATAGGTTTTCAAAATGAGATGATAGGAATTTAACAATGGTTACCATATTGTACATTGCTATGTTCAAAATTGTTGCTCAGCCCCCACTGTGTGCCAACAGAGGCCCTACCAGCTGGGAAGAAGCAGCTAGGAAGCCATATACCCCCTCCGTGTGCTGGCAGAAGACCTGCTGGCTGGGGAGAATCAGCAAGGAAGCCACCTCCACTTCCTGCCCCCCCCCACCACCTGTAAGCCACCGGACCCAAAACCGACTGAGATGATAGCAACTGAAGTAGGGAAGCAACCTGACATTTATGGTGTTTGATTGACTTTGCAAGCCT
The DNA here is from genome assembly GCA_004363535.1 of Dasyprocta punctata. Taxonomy (NCBI): domain Eukaryota; kingdom Metazoa; phylum Chordata; class Mammalia; order Rodentia; family Dasyproctidae; genus Dasyprocta; species Dasyprocta punctata. Next base: position 14,632 of record RJWM01016432.1, read on the forward strand.
GGGGCTGGTAGTCTAAGCAACTATTTAGAGGATAACAATATGCAATGTAGTAACAATTGTGGATTTCCTACTGTCTTGTCACTGTTTTGTTTAATTTACTTTTCTGTTTTATTCCTTTTAAAATAAAAATAAATAAGTGAACAAAAATAGTTGCTCAGGTTACCAGATACAAGAATAAAACAAAACAATAACACAGAGCAAAACACTGGATTTTAAAAGCAAGGCAGAAGGAATTCCCCCATAGTTGTTCACGTTTTCTTTATGCCTTCGTTTGTTGATGGATGTACCAGCTACTTCCAAGATTTAACCACCATGAATTGTGCTGCTATAAACATGGTTATGCATGTATCACTGTAATATGTCTTTAACTATTTTGGGAAGATTCTTGAAGAGGAACAGCTGGGTCAAGGAATTTCTAATTTTAGTTTTTTGAGCCATCTCCATTATGATTTCCATAATGGTTGTATTGGTTTACATTCCCTCAAATGACATAGAAGTGTTCCTTTTCCCTGCAGCCTTATCAGCATTTTTCATTACTTGATAAATTATAATCTCTTTCTTATACCTTAAATACTTCCTATGAACATCTTACCTTGAAAGATTTCTGAACTATAATTACTGATTCATGAATTTATTTCCTAAGGCTATTGAATATAAATTCCATATTTAAAAATTCTGGTTAATTTCCCAAAAGATACTAATTAATTAGTACTCTATGGTAGTCAAACCTGGCAGGCATCATTAACTAAGTGATCAAAGTCAATATGGCAAATAATGGAATAAATATCATTAACACTTTGCATATAATATATTGATGCCACATGTTTTTTGGATACTATCAAAAATATTTAACTTGAATGTAAATGAGGCAACATCAGACAGACCCAAATAAGTAATAATGTGCAAAATAAATAATCTGAATTCTTCAAAATGTGAAGGCAATAGAAGACAGAGTTAAAAACTAAACATGGAAACTAATTGCATTATGTGAAAAAGATCCTGGATAAAATTATAAAATTTTTCCTGTAAAGGATATTAATGAGGCAAAATTTGGATAAGGATATAGATTTTAAAATGGTACTGTATCAATATTAATTTCAATATTTGGTTAATTCTACTGAAAAATATGAATATATATATATTCTTGAAATTTTCTGAGCTTTTTGGATCTATGGTTTTTATCTTTTATTAATTTGATAAAGATTATTAGCCTTCATTTCTTCAAATATGTCTTTGTCTTTGCTCTTTTTTGTCTTTCTGGGACTACAGTTACACATATGTTAAGACTGTTTGATGTTTTAGGCCTTGAATGCTCTGTTTTCTTTTCTGTCCTTTCCCCATTTGGTTCTTTGTTCATCAGCATCTATCAGTTTGCAGACAAATGCGTTGGAGGAACTCTTCATCTGTGACATCATGTCCATCATTCCTAAAAGGCACATGCAGACTCTGTTTTGTAATTTCTATCTCTGCTGAAATTTTCCATTGCTCATGCATGTTATTCACCTTTTCTACCAGATTCTTTTACATATTAGTCATGGTTATTTTTAAGTCTCTGGTAGTCAGAGTTCTCCAGAGGAACAGAATCAGTAGAATACATAAAAAGAGATTTATTATAATGGAATGTCACATGCAATCATAGAGACTGATGTTCCATGATCTGCCATCTGTGAAGAAGGAAGCCCAGAAAAGCCAGTAGTATAGTTCTGGGCCCAACACAAAGTCTTAGGAACAAGAGGAGCTAAAGGTGTAAGTCCCAGTCCAAGGCCAAGCCCCAAGAACCAGGAGAACCAGTGTCTAACTGCAGAAAATGAATGCCCCGGCTCAAAAAAAGAGCAAACTTGTCCTTCTTTTACATTTTTGTTTTATTCAGGCCCTCAAGATATTGGATGATGCCCACATGTATTGGTAAGGGTGCTCTTTACTCAGGCTAAAAATTCAAATGCTTATTTCTCCCAGAAACATTCTCACAGAAACACATAGCTATGTTATTTTTCAATTATATGAGTAGCTCTAAGTCCAGTCAAACCGACACATAAACCTAACCATCACAGTCCTTATTTGATTGTCCAACAACTTATCTCCACTAATTCTGATTTTGTTGATTGCTTTATCTCTTGACAATGGTGTTTTCCCTTTTGTTTATAATGCTTTAATATATAGCAAATGTTGTATATAGAAGAACAGGAGGGAAGGAGGAATGTAGTATTTGTTCTAGAAACAGGAAAAAGGACTTAAATGAGAAATAGCCTAAAACCTCTGAAATTATGAGCCACAATGAACTCTTCCAATGACTAATATACTTCTGTTGGGCTAAGTTTCGTTTGTACCCTTCTCATATAAGAAGTGTACATTTCCTTAAGCCATATTGTTGACTCTATGTGAAAGGTCCAAGAAAGTAGGCAGTTTCTCGCTTGTCTCCCCATAGTGACTGATCACTCACTGATGTCTGCACTAAGTGAGACTCTGCATTTCCCTGCCCCGAACCAAGTTATAGTTAGTGGTGGTGAGGAGACTGAAGCTAATTAACAATAAAAGTATATATAAAATTCAACTTGATGCATATTAAGCAAGAGGAAGATGGCATTATGAAATTGTGTAAGAAGGAAAAACGATCTCTTCAGGAAAGTCAAGGAAGTTTTCACTGGCAGTGATGACTGATTGAGTATAAGGGCTGGATACAAATCAGCCAGATGAGAGTTCTCAGGGAAGAGGAGCTTTCCTAATAGGTGAGAATCAGCGTGTAATTATCCCTACAGCAGGATCACATGGAATGAATATTCTAGGAACTGAAAGAAAGCAATAACACCAGGGTAGCCAGAGGGTCCAGTGAATAGGAAGCAGGTGTAAAATGAGGGTGGGGAGACAGGCGTAAGATCATACTAAGCCTCTTGGCCTTGTAAAAGATTTGGGACTGGAGTTAGTGGAAAGCCATTAGAGAACTTCAAGCTTGAGTTGGTCAAGCTAGGGGGAGTAACTGCAATGAGATTTATAAAAACTAATATTTAAACAGCATATCAAGCCGCGTGTGGTGGCACACGCCTTTAATCCCAGCACTCGGGAGGCTGAGGTAGGAGGAGTGCTGTGAGTTCGAGGCCGGCTTGGGCTACAATGCGAGCACAAGGCCAGCCTGAGTTACATAGTGCAACCCTGTCTCAAAAAAGTAGTGCCGGGAGTTTGGCTCTGTGGCTTATGGCAGGCGCGAGGTTGTGAGTTTGATCCCCGGTGCCACAAAAAACAAAACAAAACATAGCATATCATTAAGATACTAAAATGTTTAGGGGAGGAAATGTCTAAAAAGGAAAGGCAAGGGCCACTGTTAATCTATTATCATGACTTGAAACCCGTATTGTTTTCATTGTTCTGTTTATTTTGGTTTTATTCTGTTTTGTTTTATTTGATTTTGTTATATTTGATGGCATGGACAGCTATTTCAAAGATAACAAAATATATTATGGTAGCCATTATTGATTTCCTATTATCTTGTTTTGAAGCCCTGTATTGCTTTCATTGTTTTGTTTTGATTGATTATATTTTATTCTGTTTTGTTTGATTGTATTAAGTCTGATGGTATAGACTGCTACGTTGAAGACAACAAGAGGCATTACGGTAGCCACTGTTGTTTTACTATTATTTTGCTTTGAAGTTCTGTATTTTTTTGTTTTTATTGGTTTTATTCTATTCTATTTTGTTTGATTTTATTATGCCTGATGGGGTGGGCAGTTATTTTGAAGATAACAAGATGCATTATGGTAACCATTGTTGATTTCCTTTTGTCTTGTTTTGAAGTCCTGTACCATTGTTTTGTTTTGATTGACTGTATTCTGTTTTATTTCATTTGGTTTTATTCTCTTTAAAATAAAAAAATTAAATGTTTGCATTTTATATATTAAAGCCTTTGAATGGAGTATACTTTGTCATTTTTTAAGTAAAACTTCTTTGAAATCAACCAGGATATACTGGAAGTGATTCCAAGTATGGGAGTAATATTTGAACTACTCAGTGATATGGTAATATTTTGTATTTTAGTACTGTAAGATGGAATGCCACTGTCTCCAGGCTTGTAATAATATAAGGTATAATGTAGAAAAAATTAAAAAATTTAGTCATATTTAATTACATCACATAATATTGCCAAAAAATTATGAACAGATCTATATTCAGAAACATTTATTGCTATTGTGTACACTTTAAAATGGTTACAAAATATGTAAATTGAGCATTTGTTGAATGGTCATAGGGTACACAGAATAAGATGACAACAGATAAAACAAAAAGTAAAGATACTGTTTAGAGATAACATTTCATTTGTCAGTTAATGAAACATTAATTTTCCAGTAAAGTCTATCACTTTAAAATATACAAACATGACATTGCACTACTGTCCCTGCTATTTATTTTGAGACAGAGTCTCACTATGTTTCCCAGGATGCCTTGTACTTGTGGGCTCAAGTGAGGGTCTTGCCTCAGCCTCCTCCTCGCAAGTAGCTGAAAAGTGTACTTTACCATACCAGTTCTGACTTTTAAACATTCTGACATTATCTTCTTTTATCATCAGTTATTCTGCTTTCTCTTTCTAGAAATGTATTATCTAGAATTGGAGTGCATCTGCCTCTTCAGAAAATGTTCTTCTACATAAAAATCAGCTTAATATTTATGTTTTCATAAATATTTTGCACTTAAGATTTTGATTTGTTTGTTTCGTTTTGTTTTGTTTGCACAACCTGCAGTAAATCTACTAGATCTTCCCCAGATCAATTTTTAATATAGTAACTTTTAATGATGAGTAGAGGTCAGAAAATTATCTTTTAATAAGAGTATGTTCCCTCTATAATCCTTTTGTGATTTTTTTTTTTTTGGTACCAGGGATCGAACTCACAACCTCACACTTACCAGGCAAGCGTTTGAACCATTGAGCTAACTCCCCCACCTCCTTTTGTGATTTTAAGACAGTACTCACTTGTATTAAAATATGTGTGTGTATATATTACTTATTTATATAGTTTTTCTTTTCTTTTGGTACCAAGGATCGAACTCACGACCTCATGCTTGCCAGGCAAGCATTTATGCCACTGAGTTAAATCCTCAGCCCTTCATTTGTTTTTAAAGATACTTATTCTTTTATCCTCTTTTCCTCTTTGGAAAATACATGTTTTTTTTTTATTTTATTCTTTTATTTTTTGGTACTGGGGATCAAACTCATGACCTTGTGCTTACCAGGGAAGCACTTGAGCTGATGAACTAAATTCCCAGCCCCCCAAGGAATATACATTTTTAAAGCATAGCCTGTGTATTTATTTTTCTTGATTATTCCTCAATACTACCATCCCAGTGATTCACACATTGGTGCTCCATTTTATTTAGAAATAATTATGACAGTGGTTCTTAACTTTTTTCTTCCCAGAACCTTTAGATGAAAAGGCTATCTTTCCTTCAGCATATGTTTTTGGCCCCTTTGTCAAAGATCAGATGGGTGAATGTGTTTTAGATTGCTTCTGCATCTTATATTCTGTCTTATTAATCAACGTGTCTATTTTTGTGCCAGTACTACGCTGTTTCTATCACCATAGTCTTATAACATAACTTGATATCTGTGATTATGAAGTCACCGGCTTTGTTTTCTTTACTTGCAATTGCTTTTACCATTCTGGTTCTCTTCTGGTTCCGTTTAAATTTCAGCATTGTTTTTTCTACTTCTGTGCAGAATGATACTGATATTTTGATTGGGATTGCATTAAATCTATATAACACCTTTGGAAGTATCGTCATTTTGACAATATTGGTCCTGCCTATCAGTTCTTAGATGAAAAAATACAAGTAGCAAGTAAATATATGAAAAAATGTTTAACATCGTTGGGCATTTGAGAAATGCAAATTAAAACAACACTGAGGTATCATCTCACTCCAGAAAGAATGGCTAACATCAAGAAATCAACCAATAACAAATGCTGGAGGGGCTGTGAGGAAAAAGAAACCCTTCTTTTGTTGGTAGGAGTGCAAATTGGTACAACCACTGTGGAGATTCCTCAAAAAACTAGTATTAGAGGTTCCATTCGACCCAGCTAGTCTCTTTCTGGGTATTTTTCCAGAAGAATTGAAATCATCGTACAACAGCAATATATGTGTACCCATGTTTACAACTGCACAATTTGTAATAGCCAGATCTTAGAAACAACCCAAATACCCATCAACTGAGGAATGGATAAACAAAGATATGGTATTTTTATACAATGGAATACTACTTAACCATAAAAAACAACAAACTTCAGGCTTTTATAGGTAAATCTAAGGGTTCGAACATTAACTCCCAGCCGCTACACAAGTGCACAGGGTGTTATATTAATTTATGATGTCACAAGAAGAGACACCTTTGTTAAATTCGATAATTGGTTACATGAATTGGAAGCATACTATACAAGAAATGACATAGTGAACATGCCAGTTGGAAATAAAGTCGATAAGGAAAATAGTGAAGTTGATAGAAATGAAGGCCTGAAATTTGCACCAAAGCATTTCATGTTTCTTTATAGAGTCAAGTGCAAAACCCTGTGACGGTGTACAATGTGTCTTTGAGGAACTTGTTGAAAAAATCATTCAGACACTGGACTGTGGGAGAGTGAGAATCAGGATAAAGGAGTCAAACTGTCACACACGAAAGAAAGCCACGGAGGAGGGGACTGTGGCGATTATTGTTCCATGTTATAAACTCTGGGAAGTTCCATCTCTTGCATATTTGATGAGATAGTGACATCTTTCTGTTTGTAAACTCTAATTGCTATTTTAGGGACCTTGCAGTTTGCACATAATTGTTTTGTATCATGGTAGTAAATATTTGTGAGAAAGCCCACTCATTAACTTTCCCAGGTAAAATGGTATTGTAAGCATGCACAGTTTGTAGTCTACAGTTTTTTAATGTAACAGAATAGGTGTACCTTTATAAGTACTTTTTTTTTTTTTTTTTTTTTTTTTTTGTGGCACCAGGGATTGAACTCACAACCTTGCACCTGCCAGGGCAGGCACTTAAGCCGCTGAGCCAAACTCCTGGCCCTAGTTTTTTTGAGGCAGGGTCGCACTATGTAGCTCAGGCCAGCCTTGTGCTCACGTTGTAGCCCAAGCTGGCCTCGAACTCACAGCGCTTCTCCTACCTAAGCCTCCTGAGTGCTGGGATTAAAGGCGTGCGCCACCATGCTATAAGTACATTTGATTTTATGATTTACGCTTATTATGTAATTTTTAAAAACACCCATCTATCTAGTATATGCTACTACAAAGTCTGCTTTGGGTCCCTTTTGCTTAAATACTCCTATTCATTATGAATTCCTTGGTAGGTAGAACTAGAACAATTGGGTGGTAAACAGATACCACCAAACCTGTCAGATTTCCTTTGAGGAGTAACAAAGAGCATGACTTCACCACTTTCCTAGGATATCTGAGATTCTTGTTTACTACTAAGCAAAATCTCAGTACAGACTGTAGCTCAGGCCAATTTATAATTAAATTTCTATTTTTTCTGATGATGCTTCTAAAATAGTGTTGGTATATTAAAGACGTTACTTTTTAACTGATTTCATTGATTATTTGGTTGTTTGTAGTTTCAATCCTGTGATAGATACAATGACTTCATGTTCCTTTGAGCACTGTTTTGAATTACATGGTGTTTGGCAGAATGCCTATAAGGTTTTCGCTCATTCTGGTTTTAGAAGGACATAAATAGCGTTGATTGAAACCTCTTTTTCATAAATGTTGGTTGTGTTTTTCCAGGTAATTTCATTGTAACTCGTGTAATGCTTATAAATATCTATATCTTTCTTTTCTTTTATGGAAAAAAGATAAAACAAAATTTCATAACAAAATAATAGGAGAAGGGTGCCGTAGTGGCACACACCTTTAATCCCAGGACTTGGGAGGCTGAGGTAGGTGGAGTGTTGTGAGTTCGAGGTCGGCTTGGGCTACAACGCGAGCAGTGCAAAGCCGGCCTGAGCTACATAGTGCGACCCTGCCTCAAAAAGCTAGGGCTGGGAGTTTGGCTCAGTGGTTTAAGTGCCTACCTGGCAGGGGTGAGGTTGTGAGTTCAATCCCTGGTGCCACAAATAATAATAATAATAATAGTAGGAGAATAACAATAGTTAAATGTTGTTATCTTTAAAGTAGTTTCTCAGAGTACAAGATATGGGCATAAAACTTTCTCCAATCAATATTAGCGCAAACCTTCCCTTTTAATGAACTAAGAGGCACTAATAGTATAACTGACTTGCATATTTTTCCTTTTCCCTACCGTCCTTTCTTTTCACCCATCCTAGTTCCTTTTTCCTTTTGAACAATTTCTTCCCATTTCACAATATCTATTGTACATTTTAGAACTTATTTACTTTTTCAGTTTCTCACACCAGGGAGACAATAAGTTTACAAATGTGAGTCTGATTTATTTCATGTAAAAGTATGGTTCAAATTGCATCCATTTACCTATAAAAGTCTCAAATTTATCCTTCTCTATAGCTGAGTAGTACTCCATTATATATAAATACCACATCATTTTTATTCGTTCCTCAGTTGATGGGCATTTTGGTTGTTTCCAAGATTTAGCTATTACAAATTGTGCTGCTATAAACAATGAGTGCACATGTATCGCTGTGGTTTGATGTTTTTAATTCTTCTGGGAAGATACCCGGAAGGCGAATAGCTGGGTGGAATGGGATCACTAATCCTAGTTTTTAGAAGAATCTCCACATTGATTTCCACAGTGATTGTACCAGCCTACACTCCCACCAACAGTGGAAAAGGTTTCCTTTTTCTCCACAGCCCCTCTAGCATTTGTTACTGGTTGATTTCTTGATGATAGTCATTCTTTCTGGGGTGAGATGGACTCTCAGTGTTGCTTTAATTTGCATCTCTCAAATAACCAATGATGTTGAACATTTTTCATATATTTACTTGCTCACTTGTATTTCTTTACCTGAGAATTGTGTGTTCATCTCAGATGCCCATTTTTGGATTTGGTCTTTGGATTTGGGGGTTCTGATTTTTTTCAATTCTTTGTATGTTCTAAATAGAATCATTTATCTGAGGAGCAAATAGCTAAATTTTTTTTCCACTCTGTGGGCTGTCTTTTCACTTTGTTGGTGATTTCTTTTGATCCCAGTTGTTGATTCTTTGAAGTATTTTCTGCAGTCTGGATTTTGTTCATGAACTCTCTACCTATACCTGTCTCTTCAAGATTTCTACCTACCTTCTCTTCCAGTAGATTTAGAGTTTCTGTTTTAATATTCATATCTTTGATTCATTTTGACTTTAGATTGTGCATGGTGATAGACATGGGTCTAGTTTTAGTTGTTGGCATGTAGACAGAGTTTTTCCAGCACCATTTATTAAAGAGGCTTTTTTCCAGCGAACATGTTTGGCCCCTTTGTCACAGATAAGGCGAGTAAGTTTGCTTTTAGTTGTTTCTGCATCTTCTGATCTGTTCCACTGGTCTTCAGGTCTATGTTTTTGCCAGTACCATGCTGATTTTATGAATATCTGTATCTTATGTCTTTCATAAATGGCTAGTTGATATTCAAAAACCTATCTCTGTGTTTTGAGTGGTGGGAAAAAACCTGACAATTTGAGAAAGGTATATTCCTTCTAGATTCTAACGTGGGAAAATATTGTTGCAATGAAAATCTTGATAATTTACTGTAACAACCATTAGTTTATCAAAACTAACTTTGTACAGAACAACAAATCTTTGCCACAGTATTGTTTTCCAACTTCTTGGTATTGTACATTGTGTGTGGTTTTTTTTACTCTCGTTATTTAATTTACTTTGATCTATGCTATTTTAAGTCTATTTTAAGTAACTGATCCTCCAAAACTGGTCACTATAATACCCTTCAGTAGGATTCTGATACTAATTTCTTGGTACTTTATTCTCTATGTATAACTTCAAATTATAAACATTTTTGTGGACTTTTGCAATATGCAGGTTAATTACTTCATCAGGTTGTTTACAAAATACATGTCTTCACATATGAAAAACCTCCCATTCTACTTGATTTGCACTTGTTAGTCTATATTACATGAATAAATTTTTTATGCATTGTGCATCAATTCTGCAATGTTACCAAAAGGTAGCTAATATGTGCTTATGATTTGGTCCTGTTGCATTAAGCTTTAGATTTGTGTACTTTGTTATTTTGACAAAACTATTCTATTAATTTTTGCTCATTTGGCTATGCAGTAATCTTTCAGTATGTTGAATTGTTGTCTTGATTTGGTCAGGATCTGCATATACACAGATCACTTGACTATAATTTCAAGAATTTTGTTTGAAAAAAATATCTAACAGATGTCCATTTGTTGATCTGTGGAATAGTCAAGTTTTTTCCCACAAATCTTTTTCTACATTTCTTTCAATGTAGAATTTCTTTCAATGTAGAATTTTATTTATTTATTTTGTACCAGGAATTGAACTTAGGACCTTGCACTTGCCAGGCAGGCGCTTATGCTGCTGAACCATATCCTCAGCAAGATACAGATTTTAAAGCTTTCTGACGTGACATTAGTAATAACTGATTATATAAAGACATGAGTGTAAGAACTGCTCTGGTTTGTTTTTTCTTCCTCGAGTATTCATGAGTGGTTTATTTCCTAGCCACCTTTGTGCCTCTGCCATCTCTTTTGGTGCAAACTTGTCATTTGAGGATGGTTTAATTAGCAATGTTTTTGCTTCACACGGTACCCTTGAGTCATTAAAAATTGTAATGGAACATATGATAATGGAAAATAAATCATTTAAATCTGTTATTAATCTGAGTAAATATATGCCATGAGATCCGTCATGACATTGTGCTGAGAAATCTGAAACACAGAAAAAGTATTCCTCTACATCCTGTCTCATAAAAATTTCACATCACCAGTGATTAATGTACCAAATATGTATAACACAATATTTAATCTTTTCTAAGTTCACTCCTTAAATTTAAATAAACAACCTCTTTTTCAGGAGCATTTTACCTAGTCAAGATAGTTAAGCCACCAACTTCATGAATATCACGGCACTAGACATACTCTAAGAAAAAATCATTTAGCCAGGCAAGGTGAGGAACGCTTGCAATCCCAGCTACTCAGGAGCTAAGGCCTGAAGACAGAAAGTTCCAGATCAGCCTGGACAATTTAAGGAGGTCCCGTCTCAAAATGAAAATTTTTAAAGGCCAGGGATGTAATTCAGTTATGTAATGCTCCTGGGTTCAATTCCCAAGTACCTAAAACAAAAGAAAAAAGAAAAAGAAAAAAGGCATTTAAGGAGTCTATTGATGATATATATAAAAAAAAAATTTTCCAGGACCATCGCCACCTTTTATTAAGGATCCTGATCTGAGGCGTCAAACATACTTTGCAAGATTTTCTCCCTATCAAATTTCTGGATCAGAGAGCACTAACAGGCTGCAAAAAAAAAAAAAAAAAAGTATCAGAAAAAAACGAAATGAAGCCAGCATCCTGGTAATAATTCCCAGGCATAAACGTACCCCTGGTCGGGTGCAGGGGCAGAGGGGACCGGTCAAGGCTTTAGAGCAAAGACCGCCAGCAACAGCATCCCGGGGGCGCTGAGGGTCCTCCGAGGTCCTAAGAGGCTACGTAGGAGCTCAGCGTGCAGCGTGCAGCGTGCACTGAACGCTGGGGACAGACGCTGGGATGGTCAATGCGGGACGGCAACCGCGCAGGGAAGCACCCAAGCGGCCCTGAGACGTCCGGGTCTCTGCACGGCTCCCAGAGGGGCGGGGGTGAACGCGTGTGGGGCGGGGCGATAGGGGCGGGGGTGGGGCCACCCGTGCAGGGGCGGGGCATCGGGGGCGGGCGAGCACGGGTGAGGGTTTGGAGCGCGCGGGTATGGGCGGGGCCACACGTGCGGGGGCGGGCGAGCGCGAGTAAGGACCGCGCCAGCGTGATCGAGGGGCGGGGCCGCGTATCTGCCGCTCAGCTGGCCTCGGGAGCGTGCGACGCGGGCCCGCCGTGCTGTGGCGACGAGGACGCGGCTGAGCGCGAGCGCCGCAGGTGACCGCGGTGGGGAGCCGGGTTCGCGGGCTGCTGAGGCGCTGCGGGCTGGAGGCGGGCCCTCGCTCGGCTCCCCTCGCGGCCTCGCTGCTGCGGGCAGAGCGGACGCGGTAAGCCGAGGCGGGCGAAGGGCTCCGGAGTCCCTCTGACGGTCGGCGGCGCCCGCGGCCCTCAGCATGCTGCCCGGGGCGAGGGTTTTCCTCCCGCCCGTGGGCTGAGCGGCGGCGGCCGCAGCCGCAGACGCGGGATGCACCTGCCGGGAGCGGCTTAGAGGACGCGGTCGGCGGGGAGTCCCAGCCACCAGTCGGAGGCTTTCGTCGCCGTTGCCGCCGCCGCCGCCGCGGGCCCGAGCAGGAGCGCGGGGTGCGCCCCGCCATGGCGGCCCGGAGCGCCCCGAGCTGCCACCTGCGGCTCGAGTGGGTGTACGGCTACCGGGGCCACCAGTGTCGCAACAACCTCTACTACACGGCGGCCAAGGAGATCGTGTACTTCGTGGCGGGGGTCGGCGTGGTATACAGCCCGCGCGAGCACAGGCAGAAGTTTTACCGGGGCCACAGCGACGACATCATCAGGTACGGGGACCGCGCCTGCCCGCGCCCCGGGCGTCGTGACCCCTCGCGCGGGAAGCATCGTCCCAGGAGGAGCCGCGGGGGTCTGGTCCCGAGCCCACCCACTCCGCCCGCCTTCACTGTCTAGGGACCCTCTTGGTCGGTGCTGCACCAGGATTTCGGTTCGATTGCTTTGAACCCTTTTTCACCTCCGTCAGAATTTAGAAAAGTGCGGAAAGGTTATTTGGGTAGCACGGTAAATAAAATTCCGTGGGATGTTTCTTGAACGTGTTCTTAAAGAGCAAGGAGAAAATGTTTTCCTTACCGTATTGACCGGAGCACCAGGAACCTAAGGATGGTCCTGGGGAGGGCGCCCATCCTGGAGGGCTGTCACCTTTTGGGAGTTGCATTGCCTGCAGTTAGCAGATAGAAAAGAAATCCAGGCAACCCTCAGGCTATTCACATAGGTTGAAATTTCCGTACCTAAAGGCAGTTTGGTGTGGTAGGTCTTACTCGAAAAAGCTGCAAAAAACTGCTCCACCGATGATCAAATCTCGTTTTATCTTCACTAAAGTACTCCTAAATTTACTTTCCTGTCTTTTAATTTAAATAGGGATGGGCTTTTTTGTGCGTCTGTATTTTTTTTGGCGGGGGGCAGTATTTGCAGTTTGGTCCTAGTGCTTGTTTACATTTCTTTAGTGAGCGGTATATTTAAAATGTAATTTTTCAATCAGTGTCTTCGAACTTTTGTGGTAAAGTTAGAAGCTTCAGAAATAGGCCATTGATCATTGCACAGCATTTTTGTCCTTTATGGAACAGAATATATTGAATACATTTGGAGGGTGTGTGTGGGTGTGTGTGGGTGTGTGTTGCTTCTGGGTTTTTAAAAGAAATTTTGTGCTCGAGTTTGGTTAATTTTGTTCCCTCATGTTTGTTCCACATCACTTAAATTTGGGATTTTGAATCCAGTATCTTGGTTTGATGTCTTGTAGGCAAGAAGCTCTGATACTTAAATTCCATAAAGTTGTTCTGCTTAGTATCTCTGTACTCTACAATGTGTAGGAGAGAAAGTGGCCTAGGACAAACAAGGTCGGACAAGATGGAGTAAAGATAAGAAAAGCAAAAAGTGAGATTGTGGAAAAGAGAATGAGGCTTTTATTAATTTATTTTTTTAAGACATGGAGGTGGAGTACTGCAAGATTGTACGTGATGCATTGCTTTGAAAAGGAGACTGACAAATCATTTCATTTTTCTCAATTTAGAATTCTTTTTGTAATAGTGATCAAGGTTACAGACTTAGTAGAATGCTATAGTTTAAGTTGCTAATTAAAGCAAAAAAAAAAAAAACCCTGTAGTAAATATTTACATTGTTTATCCCAAGAACAAAGTTAATTCTAGTTTCTTTTTCACTAATCCTTTCAAGACTGTCTTTCATGTATTAGTACCTGGAGTATCAGGTATATTAGCTTTATCTGAACAAAACAGCGTTGACCGAAACCTTCCTCCAGATATTATCTATTAGGTTGAATTTAGTAAGTGGTGCAGTTAAAAAGAATTTTATGATCTTCATAGTGCACTTGAATTTTTTCTTGGTGGTGGTTATGAAAGTAGTGAGTACTAACTGCTATATCCTTTACTAGTATTTATTATATTTCTTGAGTCACTTGTTTACTAATCTTTATTACAGTAATTGGTTTAGATATGCAACTGAACTTTAATGTCAGGAATAATACAGGACTTCTTGGGTCACTTTTTCTTTTATTTTTGTTTCAAGTTATATTAATATAGTTCTCTATTAGGTATTTATAAAAGTTTTAAGACTAAATTATAAAGTGTACTAGAGTAGGACCAGTTTCAGCCTGTTTATCAATACCCTTGTCTATATTTGGAAACTTGCCAGTTGTCTTCTCAATGAACGGGATAGCTTTTAAAATTTGTTTTTCTACTTACTGCTCAGCAGCAATATTTTTGCAAGTTTGTTACTAAAGCAGTGAATATTATCAGAAGTTCTCAAATCCCTAATACCAGTAAAGACTGTTTGTGGAATGTAGATAACTTGGTGCATTTTGGTACTTGTTTTTGGTTTCCTTGTGGAAGTAACCAGGTTTGTGTTTCAAATAGGTATAGAATTTGAAGTTCGTTGTTGTTGTTAAAACATAGTGAATGTTTCTCATAAAATGATGATAAGCTCAAATGATAATTCATCTGAAGTACTTTGAAAAGTATACCATGCTATGTGGTTGCTGATTAGAGTAATAATTCATTGCTTTTAAGTCTAGCTTCTCTATTTAGACTAAATGATAGGTGTAGCAGTTCTTTCAGTTGTGGTAGATGGTGTTCTTTAGAAAACTGATCAAGCCTCTGTTACCTAGTAAAAGTGGTTTCTGACAGCTCAATATTTATGGTATAGAAACTTCATTTAATCAGCACAAGTCAAAATTGTGTTTACAAAAACAATTCCCATTATTTTTAAGGTGTGGATAATTTTTAAGATCTGGCAAGAGCCGGGTGTGGTGGCGTACACGTTTAGTCCCAGCACTCAGGAGGCTGAGGTAGGAGGAGCATTGTGAGTTCAAGACTGGCTTGGGTTATGACTCGAGCACAAGGCCAGCCTGAGCTGCATAGTGCAACCCTGCCTCAAAAAACTAGGGCCGGGAGTTTGGCTCAGCAGCTTAAGCACCTGTCTGGCAGGCGTGAGGCTGTGAGTTTGGTCCCTGGTGCCACACACACACACACACACACAAAAAAAAAAAAATCTGGCAAGAGTTACAACAGACCTGCTTGTATTCTACTTCATGTTTCTAAATATATGATCATTATCTCAAAAATCAGTCTGATCATCAGAGTAGTTTGAAGAACTTTCAGAAACTTACCCTTTTTCTCAAATGTATTAAGGCAGAATCTTCTAGGATTTTGACTGGAACCTGGAATCGTTGTAACAGGTGCCTCATGTGATTGATTGGGAATCATACCGACATCCTGCATTATTAAGATAACCAGTTTGAGAAATAGGCATAAAATCTCCCCTCAGACTTGATACCATAATTTTTTTACGCATTGTAAAATATCTAGAAACAATTTTTCAGAAACTATTAGACTACATGCGGGTTTAATAAAATGCCCTGTATTTAAGTAACTAGAATTAGGTTAGCTTTCACAGATGGTTATGATTCTTCTTGGTAAGACTTTTATTAGTATAGATATTGAAACGTAATATTATATTAAATTTCTCAAATACTATGTGCTTTTAAGAATGAACTTAATAGAAAGGTAGGAATTGTGTTGAATAATGGTTGGAATACTCATAAGTATGTATTAACTATACTGTTTAAGAAAGCTGAATTTTTAGATTTGCATTTAACTATTTTGTCTTATTTTTAGACTGTCTTACATGTAAATATGCAAATAATAAAATGAAATGTTTCGGATGTATGTTAAAACCATGGAATAAATTTTTAGAAGTCATTAAGAATTTACTGTTATTTCAGGATTTTCTCTGATTTATTGAGCATCTGTTTTGCTTAAAGACACAGCCAAGTAAAGTATCAATTAGAATACTACATGTACTAAGGATATCACTAGCATCCTTTGATATATGTCTTAGTTACTTTTCTCATTGCTGAGACAAAATACTTGATGCTCAAAGTTAAAGGAAGAAAGGTTTATTGTAACTCATGATTTGTAGCGGTTACAGTTCATAGATGGCTGGCTCTAAGGTAGGGTGGCATTGCAGAGGAGAAAATAGTTCATGGCAGGAAGGCAGCAAAGCAGCAAGCAGCAAGTGGTCATGACAACTTTCTGTCCCTAACATTACCGTGTATCCAGTCTACATGTCCTTAGGGCAGGTAGCACGCACACCCAGTGTGGGCCTTCCTATTATCCATATTTAGAACAATGCCTAACTAATCAGTTGGCTAATTTAGTAATCACATACCCTTAATCTCAGCATCACACATTGTAGATCCTGCAACCTCTGAAGAAGCCCCACCAATGA
This sequence comes from Dasyprocta punctata, assembly GCA_004363535.1. NCBI lineage: Eukaryota > Metazoa > Chordata > Mammalia > Rodentia > Dasyproctidae > Dasyprocta > Dasyprocta punctata. The sequence goes on from RJWM01016432.1 coordinate 31,201, forward strand.
TTACATGAGGTTTTGGGGAGACATCTAGACATAAGCCATAACAATACGTATGTGGAGATGTAACATTACGCAGTGTTGTTTATTAAAAAAATATAATGCATATATTAAGTTTTGAAGGAAAATGAGAAGGAATAGTTATTAAAAGGAATGAATAATGGTATAAAATTCACAGAAGAGGTAACATATGCAGCAGTCTTATGTTATTAGAGACTATTTAAAGGTTGTTTGTACTGTCTTCAGTTCCTTTTCCACCATTTACTTACTCTTGGCTGTAGTCTGTTTCACTACAGCAGTTCTTGTCAAGATCACTAATGAGCTCCATATTGCCAAATCCAATAGTAGTTTTCATTTTTCCTGTGTTATTATTTGACACAATTGGTCATTCCTACCTTCTTAACAGTCTTTTTATTTAAATTTTAACTAATACATCAAAACACAAAAATTATACACATTTATAGGATATCCTGTTACATTTTGAAATATGTCCTGTAATGGTTAAGTCTTCGTAAAAATTTGAACATTTATTATTTATGGCGAAAATATTCAATATCCTTCTGGCTTTATGAAATAAGTTACATTGTCAGTATCTGTAGTGCTACTATGCAGTAGCACACCAGAACTTCTTATTCCCAGCTATAACTCAATACCTATTGATTAACGTTTTCCCATCTCCCCCTCTCTTAAGCTTTCCCCAGGCTCTACTTATCACATTAATTCTCAACCTCTATGAGGTCAACTTTTTAAAGTATTTCATATATGAATGAGATTATGTGGTACTTATGTTTCTGTGCCTGGCTCCTTTCACTTAGCATATGAATCTCCAGTTCCATTCATATCATCACAAATGATAGGTTTTCATCCTTTTGTGACTGAATATTCCATTGTAATATGAACCACAATTTGTTCACACACTTATAGGTTGATGGACATTTAGATTATTTTCATATTTTGACTATTGTGAATAGTGCTGCAGTGAACATATGAGTTCATTTATTTCTTTGACACACCAATTTCATTTCTTTTGGATATATGCTGGTAGGATTGCTGGATCATATGGTATTAACATATTTTCTTTTGTTTGTTTGCTTATTTTTTGTTTATTTTAAAAAGCAAAACATAAAGGGTAGAAATGATACAAAATTTCAAAAAAAAAACAGTAAGAAATCAACACTAGTTGACATACTGCTTATTGTTATCTTAGAAGTAGTTGTTCAAGTTACAAGATCTAGGCATAAAAATGATCAGACAATCAGATAATGACAATACAAACTATTCTTTTTGATGAACTAACAGAATTAGTAGTATAGTTATCTATCTTGCACACTTATACATAAATACAGTTGTATGTATATACCTACATACATATAATCTTTTCCTTTCTTCCATTTCTCCTTTCCCCTACCCCAGTTGTTCTTTGATTTTGAGCCCTTTCTTTCCCTTTCATTATTACAATATCTATTGTACATTTGGGATCTTATTACTCTTTCCGTTTATTATTATTATTTGTTTTTTACACTAGACTGACAATATATTTACAAATGTGAGTCTGATTTATTTCACTCATGAGTATAGTCTCAAGTTGCCTCCATTTACCTATAAAAGCCTCAAGAACATCCTTTTTTTAGAGCTGAGTAATATTCCAATACATCTTTTTCATCCATTCTGTAGTTGATGGGCATTTTGATTGTTTCCAAGATTTAACTATTATGAATTGTGCTGCTATAAATATGAGTGCACATATATCACTGTGACATGACATTTTCAGTTTTTCTAGGGAAATACCCAGAAGGGGAATAATTGGATTGAATGGGACTTCCAATCCTGGTTTTTGAGGAATCTCCACACTGATTACCCCAGTGGCCACACTAGTATACACTCCCACCAATAGTGGAGAAGTGTTCCTTTTCCCCCACAGCCCCCCAACATTTGTTATTGGTTGATTTATTGATGGCAGCCATTCTTTCTGGAGTGAGATGGAATCTCAATGTTGTTTTAATTTGCATTTCTCGAATGACCAGTAATGTTGAGCATTTCTTCATGTATTTATTTGCCATTTGTATTTCTTTATCTGAGAAGTGTGTGTTCATCTCAGATGCCCATTTTTGGACTGGGTCTTTGAATTTGGGAGGCCTGATGTTTTTCGATTCTTTATATGTTCTGGATCTAAGTCCTTTGTCTGAGGGATAGTTAGTGAAATTTCTTTACCATTCTGTGGGTTTTCTTTTCATTTTATTGGTGATTTCTTTTGAAGTGCAAGAACTTTTTAATAAGATGAAATTCCAGCTGTTGATTCTTTGAAGCACTTCCTGTGCGGTTTGTGTTTTGCTCATGAACTCTTTACCTACCCCTATGTCTTCAAGATTTCTACCTACCTTGTCTTCCAGTAGATTTAGTGTTTCTGTTTTAATATTTAGATCTTTGATCCATTTTGATTTTAGTGCATGGTGATAGACATGGGTCTAGTTTCAGTCTTAGCATGTGGAAAGCCAATTTTTCCAGCACCATTTATTACAGAGGCTATCTTCCTTCCAGTGAACATGTTTAGCCCCTTTGTCAAATGTAAGGTGGCCGAGTGTCTTTGTAGTTGTATTTGCATCTTCTAATCTGTTCCATTGATCCTCAGGTCTATTTTTTTTTTTACCAGTGCCATGTTGATTTTATCACTGTAGCTTTGTAGTATAATTTGAAGTCAGGGATTGAGTTGCCTCCTGCCTTGCTTTTTTTTTTTTTTTTTTTTTTTTTTTTTTTTTTTTTTTGCGGCACCGGGGATTGAACTCACAGCCTCGCGCCTGCCAGGGCAGGCGCTTAAGCCACTGAGCCAAACTCCCAGCCCTGGTTTTTTTGCGGCAGGGTCGCACTATGTAGCTCAGGCCGGCCTTGTGCTCGCGTTGTAGCCCAAGCCGGCCTCGAACTCGTAACGCTCCGCCTACCTCAGCCTCCCGAGTGCTGGGATTAAAGGCGTGCGCCACCACGCCCGGCTTCCTGCCTTGCTTTTATTGCCCAGAATTGCCTTTGCTATTCTAGGTCTCTTCCATTTCCAAATGAATTTTAGGAATGTTTTCTCTAGATCTGTAAGGTATATTAATGGTATTTTGATTGGGATTGCATTAAATCTGTATAACAGTTTTGGAAATATGGCCGTTTTCACAATGTTGGTTCTTCCTAACCAAGAGCACGGGATGTCTTTCCATTTTCTAACATCCTTTTCAATCTCCTTTTTTAGAGTACTATAGTTTTCAGCATATAGGTCTTTTACATTCTTTGTTGGGTTGATTCCTAAGTATGTCATTTTTTTGGGTGCTATTGCAAAAGGTGTTATTTCTATAACTTCTCTCTCAGTTAGTTCATTATTCATGTACAAGAATGCTATTGATTTTTGAGTGTTGACCTTGCATCCAGCTACACTACGGAATTTATTAACTCTAGTAGCCTTTCGATGGAGTTTTTAGGGTCTTCTATGTAGCGTATCATGCCATCTGCAAATAGTGATAATTTAACTTCTTCTTTTCCTATCTGTATTCCTTTTATTTCTCTCTCTTGTCTAATTGCTTTGGCTAATGTTTCCAGAACTATATTGAATAGGGGTGGTGATAGTGGACATCCATGTCTTTTTCCTGATTTTAGAGTGAAAGCTTTCAGTTTTTGATCATTTAGTATAATGTTAGATGTTGGTTTGTCATAGATGGCTTTTATCAGATTGAGGTAGATACCATCTATTCCAAGTTTCTATAAGGTTTTTATCATGAACAAGTGTTGGACTTTATCAAAGGATTGCTCTGCGTCTATTGAGATGATAACATGATTTTTGTCTTTGGCTCTGTTGATGTGGTGTATTACATTTATTGTTTTGCATATGTCAAACTATCCCTGTATTCCTGGGGTAAATCCTACTTGGTCATGATGTATAATCTTCTTGATGATTTGCTGTATTCTATTTGCCAGTATTTTATTAAGAATCTTTGCATTGATGTTCATTAGGGAGATTGGCCTGTAGTTCTTATTTTTGGTTGGATCTTTTTCTGGTTTTGGTATCAGAGTAATATTTGCCTGCAGGAATGAATTAGGGAGGATTGCTTCCCTTTCAATTTCATTGAAGAGTTTGAGGAGTATTGGCATTAAATATTCTCTAAATTTCTTGTAGAATTCTTGTGTATCCATCAGGACCTGGGCTTTTCTTTGTTGGTAAGTTTTTAACCACGTTTTCAATTTCAGTAGCTGATATTGGGTTATTCAAAATCATTATATCTTCTTGATTCAGCTTTGATAATTCATATGTTTCTGGGAATTTGTCCATTTCCTCTGTGTTTTCCACCCTATGTGAGTAAAGATTTTCAAAGCAGGTATTGATGATCTTCTGAATTTCCATGGGATCTGTAGTGATTTCTCCCTTTTCATTCCTTATTGCATGAATTTGAGTTTTTGCTTTCTTTTTCTTGATAAGGTTGGCTAGAGGTTTATCAATTTTGTTTATTCTCTCAAAGAACCAACTCTTAGGTTCATTCATTCTTTGTATTCTCAGTCTCAATTGCATTAATTTCTGCTCTGATCTTTTTAGTTTCCTCTCTTCTATGAGCTTTGGGTTTTTTGACTTGCTCTTCTTTTTCTAGAAGCTTGAGGGGTAGCATTAGGTTGTTTATTTGTGGTCATTCGGTTTTTTTGATGTGACAATTTATTGCTATATATTTCCCTCTTAGGACTGCTTTCATTGTGTCCCACAAGTTTTGGTATGTTGTATCTGTATTTTCAGTGAATTGTAGGTATTGTTTAATTTCTTCTTTAATTTCATCTGTAACCCATTGGTTGTTCAACAGGTTATTTAATTTCCATGTGTTTATGTTGGTTTTGCAGTTTCTTTTGCCATTAAATTCCAATTTCAGTGCACTATGAGCAGATAATATGCATGGGATAATTTCAGTCCCTTTGCATTTACTTAAGCATGTTCTACGGGCTAATATATGGTCTGTTTTAGAGAACGTCCCATGTGCAGCTGAGAAAAATGTGTACTCTGATGTTGTTGGGTGGAACACTGTAAACATCTACTAAGTTCATTTATTCACAGGTGTGATTCAGTTCCGGTATTTCTTTACCGACTTTTTGTCTAGTTGACTTATCTCTTTGTGACAGTGGGGTATTTGATTTATCTCTTTATGATAAAGTCCCATTACAATTGTGTTATTGTGCATTTGGTTTTTCATGTCTATTAATATTTGTCTTATATAGTTGGGTGCTTCTGTATTTGGTGCATATATATTTATGATTGTTAGCTCTTCCTCTTGAATTTTTCCCCTAACAAATATGGAGTGACCTTCTTTATCTCTTTTGATCATTTTTGGTTTGAAGTTTACACTGTCTGCAAACAAAATAGCTACGCCTGCTTTTTTCTGGGTTCCTGTTGCATGGAATATTGTTTTCCATCCTTTGACTTTTGGTCTTTGAGTTTCCTTCTGAGTCATACGTGTTTCTTGTACACAGCATATTGTTTCTTGATCCATTCTGTCAATCTGTTTCTTTTAATAGGTGAATTGAGGCCATTTACATTGATAGATATAACTAATATGTACTGACTCAACTTTGTCATGTTATTTTCCTGTTGTTGGTTTTCTGCTTTTCCCCCTTGTTTAATTGCTTGCCCTGTCTGGTGGTTTCTTTCTGTTGTTGTTCTGGGAATTGTAGTCATTTTTATCTCTCTCATATGTCTTTCAGTGCTCTTTCTAGGGTTGGTTTGGTGGACGTGAATTTCTTCAGTTGTTTTTTGTCATGAAAATATCTTATTTCTCCATTAAATTTCAAAGAAAATTTTGCAGGGTACGTCAATCTGGGTTGAAAGTTGTTTACTTTCAGGGCTTGAAACACATCACTCCAAGCTTGTCTTGATTTGAGGGTTTGTGCTGAGAAGTCTGCTGTGATTGTAATAGGCTTTCCTTGATAGGTGAGTTGTGTCTTTTCTCTAACATCTTTTAGTATTGTTTTTATGCTGAATTTCTGGAATCTTAATTATTGTATGTCTGGGTGTATATTTATGTTGGTTATTACTGTTTGACATTCTATATGCCTCACTTATCTGCATATCAGATTCTTTTCCCATGTTTGGGAAATTTTCTGCTATTACTTCTGTGAATAATTTTCCTATGTCATTTGCATTGACCCCTGCATCTTCATTGATGCCTATTAGTCTTACATTGTTTTTCTTTGCATCATCTTGAAGCTGTTGAGTTGTCATTTCATGCTGCCTTGTTATTTTTAAAAGTTCTTTTCTTTCATGATCACTAGCTGTGATCCTGTCCTCAAGGTCTGAAATTCTATCCTCAGCTTCATTCAAACAGTTTCTCCAGCTTTCAATAGAATTTTTTATTTCTTGGATATCTGTTTGAATTTGTTTCATGCATTCTACTTCTTTTCTATATTGTTCGTTCAAGGTTTCCATCATTTTCCTATGCTCCTGTACTCTTTTATATATGTCTTCTCTAGCTGTGCTGAGCAACTCCTTTATTAAGGTTGTCATTTCTTTCTTTACATGAGAGATTATTTCTAATCTGATTTCCTCTATAGCCTCATGGATTTGGTTTTTTATTTCACTTGCTATCTTTTCAGAAATTTCAGGTGTATGATTTTTAATGTTCTGTATGTTGATGTCTCCTGTATTGTTCCTGATGTACTGGATGTTTGAGATTGAATTTTGCTTTTCCATTTGGTCATTTTCACCTCTTGGGTTGATATTTGGTCTTTCAGTCCCACTAGTCTCAACTGTCCATAGTGCATGTCTTAGCATCTGTCTTGGTTACTTTCTCATTGCTGAGACAAGATACCTGATGCCCAAAATTAGGAAAGGAAAGGTTTATTCTTACAGTTTCTCGGGAGTTTCAGTCCATGAGTTGGCTCCAAGGCAGCCGTTCATGGCGGCTGCAAGCTGCATCTGCGCTGGAGAGAGAGAGGGAGACGGAAGCAGAAGCAAACAAGAGGAAGACCCACCTTCCCTTACATTGTATGTTGGTTCCACCCCTGGGTGGGCACAGCACTCACATTGCCAGACAACAAACCAATAACAAACCAATAACTCAGCCCCATCAAAATTATATGAGGACTTGGGGGTACATAGCATATTACCCGATACATTCCACCCCTGGACTCCCAAGGACTCATTTATATCCTTACTACAAAAGACATTTAATCCCTCTCCAAGAGTTGCCAAAGTCTTAACAGTTTCAGCACTGTTGAAAAGTCCAAGTCCAAAATCTCCTCTGAGATCTATGGCAAACTCTTAACTGTAACCCCCTATACAAATGAAAACAAGGTTAAGCACTTCCAACATATAAAGGCACAAGATAAACACTACCATTCCAAAAGTTACAAACGGGAATACAAAGTATTGGAACCAAAGCAAGTCCAAAATCCAGCAGGGCAAACATTAAGTCCTGGAGTTTTCTGCTCAGCATTTGAAGTAATCTGGTTACAAGCTCCAACAGACTTGAGTGACTCCACCCCTGAGGCACTTTCAGGGGTTTTAACTTCCAGAGCCTTCCTCGGACGATCCATGTTCCTTGGCTCCACCCTTACATCTTTACATCTTGCTCTCTGCAGGCGAGGCGGAAGCTGCCTTAGCCTTTTCTTGTACTTAAAACCAGCACCACACGGATGCCACCAAGGTCCACTGCAGGCTGGAGCAGTAGCCAGGCTTTCCTCTCTCTTGGCTGTAGGGGTCGACTGCCTGGATCACTGAGCTCCCTGCACCCGATTGTGAGGAACAGCTTCTCTACACCGCCGCCATTCTGGGACATGGCGTGGCCTTTGTCGCCACTCTGGGACAAGGCACTCTGCGGCTTTTTGTCACCACTCTGGGACAGGGCACTCTGCGGCTTTTCGTCGCCACCCCGGGATAGGGCACTCTGCGGCTTTTTCCTCTGAACAAACTCTTTCACTTTTGAAGGCCTGAGGCTGCAAAGGCTGGAGGCCTGCTGCTTCCCGGGATGCCCCCAGGCCATCTTTTTTATTCTTTTGTTCCTTCTCAGCAATTAAGATCTCAGCTCCATCTTTAAAGTCCACAGCTTCCTGGCCAAACTCACAAGGTTTTAAATCACCATGCCGGGCTCCTTGCTCTTTATCTACAACATAAATCTGGCTAAAAGCCCCCAACAAAAGCCAGGCCACCATTTCAATGTTTGGCTGTCTCATAATTTCTCTCTGTAATTAATCCTTTGCCCTTAATCTCAGTCTCAGGCAAAGTCTCTGGGCATGGGCAGAACGCAGACAAACTTTTTGCCAACCCATAACACACATCGTGTGGAGTCCAACACCCAGTGTCGTCCTGCTTCCCAGCAGAAATCTCCTGAGCCTGGTCTTTACCAGCAGGGTTTCTATCAGTCTTCTGGTCTCCTGGGCTCTGACCAGAATCTCCCATACAGAACAGCCTAAGCTGTTCCAGGGGAATGCATGTAGGTGACATTTCTGAACCTTTCCAAACTTTCCCCGCAAGCCATTTCCAAAGGCTCTCGAACCATATGGTCAGGAATAGTCACAGCAATGACCCCACTCCTCTGGTACCAAATTCTGTCTTGGTTACTTTTTACTCGTTGCCAAGACAAAATACCTGATGCCCAAAATTAGGGAAGGTAAGGTTTATTCTTACAGTTTCTCGGGAGTTTCAGTCCATAAGTTGGCTCCAAGGCAGCCGTTCATGGCGGTTGCAAGCTGCAAGCCTCAAGCCACGCTGGTGAGAGAGAGGGAGGCGGAAGCAGAAGCAAACAAGAGTAAGACCTGCCTTCCCTTACACTGTATGTTGACTCCACCCCTGGGCGAGTATAGCACTGACATCATCAATCTCGACGCTAGACAACAAACTGATCACAAGTGTCAGACTCAGCCACATCAAAAGTATGTGAGGACTTGGGGGTACATAGTATACCCAATACAGCATCCTACTGTGTGGTTGATGTTTGTCTGATTGCTGGGTCCCACAGTGAAGCGGAGGGCCAGTCACCTGAATTCCTCCTGCAGGGCCTGTTGGGTAAATCCTATAGTCTTCCTAGGCTGAGTAGCCTAGGGGTATTGAAGTAAGTCAAGCCTTAGTTCCTACTGTTACTGTGGCTGATTCAGGCTGTTCCAGGCTGCCAGATCTACCTGGCTATAGTGTTTGCCTCAGCTGGGACACTACTGTGTCACTGGGTGTCTTGTGAGTCCTTTTGATTCCCTCTAAGTTGTGGGAGGTAATTGACACTCTCCTCAACCCACCTGGTATTCTCTGTATGGAGGAAGGACTCACCCACATTCTTGCCTGACTCACCAAGGTCCTACAGCTAGGGAGGCAGTTGACTGCTGCTCCTGTTTACCCACTAAGGTCCTCTATTTAAGGGGTAAGCTCACCACGCTGTTGCAAGCCTGCTGAGGTCTTCTGTGTGGGTAAGGTGTTGCTGAGGTTCCCATCAGACCTGCAAGGTGGTGGAAGGGGTCGCTGATTGTCCATGGGCTGATGCAGTCTTTTGGGTGGGTGGGGAAGGATGACCTACAGTCCCACCACACTCCTAGGTCTCTGGGGAAAGGAAGAGGGGCAACTGATCCCACAGCTGCCCCAGGTCCACAGGGTGAGGAGGAGGGGCAGCCTAGGATCCCACCACTGTCCCAGGTCCGGGGGGCGAGGAGGGGCAGCTGATGATCCTGCAGCCACCCCAAGTCAGGGGTGAGGAAGAGGGGCAGCCGACGATCCTGTGGCTGTCTTAACATATTTTCTTAAGTAATATTGGTTTATTTCTTCTTGCAACAATTATTTAATACCTGTTGTTTGTCAGGGGTTGTTCACTTAAAAGTGAGGTAATATACTGTATGGGAACCTCGGGAAAGAATATATTAACCAAAGGGACTGTCAAGTAAAGAAGCCTTGAAGTAGGCCTACAGTGCATTTGTGTAACAGTAAGAATTTTAATGTGGCTAGAGTAGAGTGAGTTCAGGGGACAGTAGTAAGGAACGAGATTTGATGGGACAAGCAGTAGTGGTGAGGACTGATTGTGTAGGACCATGTATGTTGTTGAGAGATTGCTTTATCTTCCCACTTGAGACTAGAAGTTATTTGAACAATTTAAACAATTTAATAAAATTAGTGACATAATTTGATTTGTGGCTTAATAAAGTCACTTTTCGTCCTATATTGAGAACAGTCTGAGGGGTGGGACAGAATGGAAATGGAAACTTTTGAGACTGTGGGTAATCTACTCAAGACCTATTGATAGTCACCATGAAAGTAGTGAGAAAGGTCAAATTCTAGGTAAGTTTTTTAGAGGAAGCATCACTTATAATGGATCAGATATAAATTGTGAGAAATAAGAAAGGTCAATTGTGATTGCAGAATTTTTTGTCAGACCAACTAGAGTGACATTACCATTTATTGAGTTGGGAAAGATTGGTGTCTTGGTTACTTTTTTTTAACTGCTGATACAAAATACCCAACACCCAAAGTTAAAGGAGGAATGGTTTATTTCAGCTCACAGTTTGTAGAGATTTCAGTCTCTAGTTGGCTGGCTTCAACACAGTGTGGCATGACAGAAGGGCATTGCAGAAGAGAAATAGTCCATGGCAAAGCAGGCAGGAGGCAATGAAGCAGCATGCAAAGATCAGCAAGCCTGCTTTCCTTTTTATCCCGTCCAGTATAAAAGCCTTTTGGGTGATGCCACCCACACCCAGGATGGGGCTACTATCTTCAGTAAATGCATTCAGCCACACCCAGGACTATGCTAATTCCAATCAATGGAGTAAGTTAGTACCACATACACTTAATTTCAGTATTACATCCATAATCAACATTCACACATCCAGAATCAACATTCACACACCCTAGATCCAGCCACCTCTGAAGAGCCACACCTATGACTGGGGTTTGGAGGTGGACATCTAGATACAAACCATAACAATTGAGAAGAGCAAATGATTTGAGAGGAAGGGAAAGTCAGAAGTTCTATTTTAGAAGTGCTCTGTTGCCATGTCTAATAGACAGCCAAGTGGAGGTGTAAATTAGGCGGCTGATCTTACATGTCTGTAATTCAAAGAAGCAATCTGGACTAACTGGTATAAATTTGGATGTTTTCAGCATGTAGGTAGTGTTCAAAGCTACAAACTTGGATGAGGTCATTAAGGGAATGAGTGTAGACAGACAAAGAATCTTTAGAAAGTGAATTCCTTGGTGGGTAGAATATCAAGTGAGTGTGTATGGGGATGTGGAAGTCAAGTGAAGAATATTTCACAAAGAAAAGAATGACCAGCTATGTCAAGTAAAATGACTTCTTCACCATAATATAGGCGTTAACTATTGTGCCACTATTACTTTCTAATCAAATGACTCCCTAAGAGACTGACCACATAATGAGAGAAAGGGGGAAGTAGGAAGAAGTCAAAATGATTCATGCCATGATAGTATACAGTACCAGTATCCTATGAGATTTATTCCAGCAGTTCACACTTTACGTAGTTATTAAAAGTGGCTGGCAGCCTTAGATTCTTAATACTGTACTAAAAAATGTGACCTTCAGACTAACAGCATTGCCAACATCTGGAAATTTATGAGAAGTACAAATTCTCTGGTCTTACCTCATACCAGCCAAATCAAACTCTAGGTGTGAGGCCAGCAATTGGTTTTAATCACCTCCAGGTGATTTTGATATAGTCCAGACTTTGAGAATCACTGCTGATTCCCAGCCTTAGCTATATAATAATATTGTTTGAACAGTTAAAACAAATGAAAACCCAACAACAGCTAAGCCTCATCCCTAGAAATTTGAATTTAATTTGTCTAGTGTGAGACCCACATGTAATTTCTTTGTTGTTTATTTTAATTTGAGGGGAAGAGCTACTTGGAGATAGACCCCAGGGCAGGTGCTATATCACTGAGTTATATCCTCAGCATATTTTTTAAAATAACAAAGTCTTGCTAACTTGGCCAGGTGACCTTGAATTTGAAATCTTCCTGTCTCAGCTATCAAGTGGCTGGGATTGTATGTGTGTGTCACCATCACTGAACCATTTTTTAATTTTTTAACCTTAAGTTTATTGGTACAATTTAGGTATACAGAATGGCCACATTCATTATAGGGGATTTGTGTCTGTCCATGATATATCCTGTTTCCTCTTCCCTGCCCATTCCTATCTCCTGTTTTCAAACTCCCTTCCCCTTTGTATTGGGTATGCTGTGTACCCCCAAGTCCTCATGTACTTTTGATGTGGCTGAGTCTGATGCTTGTGATCAGTTTGTTGTCTAGCGCCAGGATTGATGAAGTGAGTGTTACACCCACCCAGGGGTGGAGCTGAGGTAAGGGAGGCGGGTCTTTCTCTTGCTGGCTTCCACTCTCTCTCTTGCCAGCATGCTTGCAGCTTGCAGTCGCCATGAACAGCAGCTCCGCCACACCATGCTGACATGGAGCCAACTAAGTATGGGCTGAAACTCCTGAGAAACTGTAAGAAATAAACCTTTCCTTCCCTAATTTTGGGCGTCAGGTATTTTGTCTCAGCAACGAGTGAAAAGTAACTAAGACACCCTTGCTAGTCACAAAGCTCAATTTTTATTTTGTCCCTTTTTTTTCCTCCTTCCTTTCATCTCCCACCTTTCTATTTCCCTTTTCCTTTTGAACAGTCTCTTACAATTTCACAATATGTGTTGCACATTTATGATCTTACTTACATTTTCAGTGTGCAAATGCTGTAGAAATCAGTGTGGAGATTCCTCAAAAACCTAGGATTTTCAGTCCCATTTAACTAGCTATTTCCCTTCTGGATATCTTCCCAGAAGAATTAAAAGCATCATACCACAACACTATATGCACACCCATTTTCATAGTGGCACAGTTTATAATAGCTGAATCTTGGAAGCAACCCAGTGAATAGATAAAAAAGGTACATTTTTTTGTATAATGGAGTATTACTCAGCTATAAACAAAGATAAAATTGAGACATTTATAGCTGTTTTTATTCTTCATTTTTATTTTTTACTTTTATTTTTTTATTTAAGCGAAGAAGAAAAAAAGATATATAACAAAGACAACAAGCAAAAGAGACAAACAAACGACTAGAGTAAATGCACAACAGTAACATTGCAGGTTTACAAAACAGGATGATAGAAACTTGACAATGGTTGCAATACTGCGTATTGTTATCTTCAAAATGGTTACTTACATTAACAGATATAGACATGTAAAACTGACCCAATCATATGAATATTAATTGTTCTTTCTCAATAATGAATATATTCAGCAGTGTGTTCATTTTAGTTATCTTACATATACAGATTTATATCTTTTCCTTTTCCCTTTTCTCTTTCCCCCTTTTCCCTTCCCAATTACTTTTACTCTTCGAGCTGCTTTTTACCCTTACGTAGTATTTATTATAGATTTTGAATCATATATACATTTCCCGTTTCTTACACTAGGGAGACAATACGGTATTTACACATGTGGGTTTGATTTATCTCGCTTATGAGTATGGTCTCAAGTTGTGACCATTTACTTACAAAAGTCTCAATACAATCTTTCTTAATAGCTGAGTAGTACTCCATTGTATAAAAATACCACATCTTTTTTATCCATTCTTTGATTGATGGGCACTTGGGTTGTTTCCAAGGTCTGGCTATTACAAATTGCATTGCTATAAACATGGGTGCACAGATATCACTGTAGTATGATGTTTTCAATCCTTCTGGGAAAATGCCCAGAAGTGGGATAGCTGGGGTGAATGGGATCTCTAATCCTAGCTTCTTGAGGAATCTCCACACTGTTTTCCACAATGGTTGCACCAATCTACACTCCCACCAACAGTGGAGAAGAGTTCCTTTTTCCCCACAGCCCCTCCAGCATTTGCTGTTGGTTGATTTTTTAATCTTGGCCATTCTTTCTGGAGTGAGATGGAATCTCAGTGTTGTTTTAATTTGCATTTCCCGAATGACCATTGATGTTGAACATTTTTTCATATATTTATTTGCCATTTGTATTTCTTTC
>RJWM01016433.1:0-45518 GCA_004363535.1 Dasyprocta punctata
CACATCTGGCTGCAAGGAGTTTAGAGATTATTTCTTTATCTTGTTGAAACTTCTGGCTAATGTTTCCATGAACTTCAGTGAATAGGAGTGGTGATAATGGATATCCTTGTCTTGTTTCTGAACTTGGAGTGAAAGCTTTCAGTTTTTTACCATGTAATATAATGTTAGATGTTGGTTTGTCATAGATGACCTTTATAAGATTGAAGTAAAGACCGTATATTCCAATTTTCTGTAGCATTTTATAATGAATGTGTGTTGGACATTGTCAAAGCTTTTTCTGCATCTATTGAGTTGATCAATTGATTTTTGTCTTTGGTTCTGTTGATATGATCCATTACATTTCTTGATTTGCATATGTTGAACCATTCCTGCGTCCCTGGAATGAATCCTAATTGGTCATGGTATATGATCTTCATGACTTGTTGCGTTCCCTTTACTGGTATCTTACTGAGATTTTTGCTTCTATATTTATGAGGTGGATTGACCTACAGTTTTCTTTTATGGTTGGGTTCTTCTCCAGTTTTTGAAATCAGAGCAACACTTGCTTCCAGGATTGATTTTCAAATTACTGCTTCCATTTCAATTTCCTTAAAGAGTTTCAGCATTAGTGGCATTAGTTCTTCTCTAAATTTTTTGTAGAATTCAACAATGACTCTGTCAGGACCCGTGCTTTTCTTTGTTGGTAAATTGTTAATACATTTTCAATTTTATTGACTGATATCAGGTTACTTAGAATTTTTATGTCTTCTTGATTTAGTTTTGGAAATTTGTACAGGAATCTGTACATTTCTTCTGTGTTTTCCATCTTATTAGAATATACCTTATCTTAGTAGGTCTTGATGATTTGCTCCATTTCTGTGGGAACTGTTGTGCTTTAACTCTTTTCATTCCTAACTGCTTAAATGTATGTTTTTTTCTTTCCCATTTTTGATGAGATTGACTAATGGTTTATCAATTGTATTTATTCTTTCAAAGAACAAACTTTTGATTCGTTGATTCTTTGTATTGTTTTCTTAATTCTATTATATTAGTTTCTGCTCTTATCTTTATAATCTCCTCCCTTATTCAAACTTTGGGTTTGATTTGTTCTTTTTCTAGAAGTTTTTTTTTTTTTTTTTTTTTTTTTTTTTTTTTTTTTTTTTTTTTTTGTGGCACTGGGGATTGAACTCACAACCTCGCACCTTCCAGGGCAGGCACCTAAGCTACTGAGCCAAACTCCCGGCCCTGGTTTTTTGAGGCAGGGTCGCACTATGTAGCTCAGGCCAGCCTTGTGCTCGTGTTGTAGCCCTAGCCGGCCTCGAACTCACAACGCTCCTCCTACCTCAGCCTCCCGAGTGCTGGGATCAAAGGCGTGCGCCACCATGCCCGGCTGTTTTTCTAGAAGTTTGAGGTTCAACATTAGTTGTTTATTTGAGTTGATTCTATTTTCCTAATATGTGGGTTTATCACTCTAAATTTCCCTTGTGGAATTGCTTTCATTGCATGAGTTTTGGTATGCTGTATCAGCATTATTGTTTAATGAGACATACTGTTTAAATTCATCTTTAATTTTACCTGTAACTCATTGGTCATTCAGAAGGGTGTCGTTTACCTTCCTTGTGTTAATGTAGTTTTTGTGATTTCCTTTGTTACTGATTTCCAGTTTCATTGCACTTTGGTCAGATAGTATGCATAGGATGGTTTCTATTCCCCTACATTTACTTAAATATGTTTTGTCAAATAATATATGGTCTATTTTGGATAAGATCCCATGTGCAGCTGAAAAGAATGTGTATTCTGATATTTTGGGGTGGAACACTCTGTAGACATCTTCGAAGTCTATTTTTTCACAGCCTTGGTTTAATTTTAATATTTGTTGATTTTCTTGTCTGCTTGATCTATCTATTTATGAGAATGTGGTATTAAGGTCCTCCACTACAATTACATTAGTGCTTATTTGGTTTTACATGTCTGTTAATATTTCTTATGTAGTTGGATGAACCTGTGCTTGATGCATAACACTTAGGATTGTTATTTCTTCTTTTTGAATTTTTCCCTTGACAAGTACATAGTGACCTTCTTTGTCTCTTTTGTTCAGTTTTGGCTTAAAGTTTGCATTGTCTGCAAATAGAATAGCTACTCTTGTTTTTTTCTGAGTTCTTGCTGTATGGAGAATTGTTTTTGAACCATTGACTTTTAGTCTATGAATTTCTTTTGGGGTTAAATATGTTTCTTGAATGCAGCATATTGTTTGTTCCTGCTTCTTGATCCATTTTGCCAGTCTGTTTCTTTCTATTGGTGAACTGAAGGTTATAACTGAAGTTTATAATTCTTATGTATTGGCTTATCTTTTTCATGTTACTTTCCTGCTGTTTGTTCTCTGTCTTTCTCATCTGTTTAATTGTTTACCCTGGCTGGAAGCTTCTTTCTATAGGTATACATGTCTTGTTATTTAAAATATCAGTTGTTTTTAAACCTACTCATAAGTTTCAGAATATGTTTTTCTCTAAAACAAGGCAACCTAATATCAATTTTTTAATATTACACTAGAAAATCTTTCTGATATAATTTGATAATCATACATATATTTGGAAATTTAATACATACATACAGGTATAGCAGTATTTATAACTACAGTTGTACTTTTTAAAACATTAAATTTGAATAAAACACCTTTTTAAAGGTTTGTTTGGAATACTGAAACTTATACCCCTAGAGTTGTATAGTTAAATTGTGGTGATTTCGATTCACTAGAAATGATCTCTGTCTCTGTGGTATGTGGTATGTTAGTATGTGGCTATGTACAATGTGTATTTTGTTTTCAATTCTTAGGACCTGATATTTGTGCTCATTTTATTTATAATTCTTGCAAAAGACCTGCACAGAGAAATACTTCTCAAGTGGTAGAGAAGGAAGCAACACATGTCCTGTCTCAATGAACCAAATATGAATCTGTAAAGGCACACTACACACTGAGAAGAATTCATTCACAAGAAACCACACAAACCTCTGAAAGAACAGTGAGAGTGATGAGAATTTAGCATGAGGATGCTGTCATCCTTTTTCTGGCTAAATCAAACCAAGCAAAATTTGCCAAAGACATCTGGAAGATAAGCCAGCCATAGTGTGATTTGATAAACTCACAGTTATTTTCAGAGGTTTGAAAGCCTGCAAATACGCACACAGACACACATTCACACACACACATAGGAGAGGCCAAAGAGCACCATAGTTACTGTATCCACATGTCCTAGTTATACGTGAGGACTTGTATATATGAAGTACAACCTAACATAGATGTGTAAACAGTCAAGCAATGAGCATGTGCCCTCACCCACTTAGGGATCCTAAGCACAATGTGGAGGTTTTAATAATTTAAGGTGTTAACACCTAGCCTCTGCTTCTTCACTGTTTCCCATTAAGCTGCACTGACTCAGGAATGGCTCCTAAGAATCCAAGGTTAATGACTAAAATAAGAACTAAAGAAAAATGGGACAGGGCGAAAGAGGGAGGAATGGAGGGAGAGAGGGACAGATGAAGGAAAGAAATAAACAATTATATGTTTTTAAAAGGTGGGGAGCAAGCAGAGATACCAGTGACTACAAACTAAAGGGTAGGTAAAATCTTCAGAATGTGGCAGACAACTGATAAAAACAAAGAATAATAAATTAACACACAGTAAAAGAAATAAAATGACAAAATGCTTTACTTGATGAGTCATACTGAAAACTATTTCTATTCAGCAATGAAAAGAAAAAGGACAGCTCAGCAGCACAAACTCCTTATATCTGTATGCAAAATGGATAAAAGTCAAATGTAAAGAATACCTAATAAAATGGTAGAAAAAATAAAACTAAGCTTAATGGCATAAAAGAGGTAACCAGTTACAAGATGCAGAGTTATTACTGAGTTTGACCATAAACAGGTATGAGGGCTTATGGGCTTCTAAGCTCTTGATTGTGGTATTATTTACAAGATTGCATAAGTTTGTCAAAATAAAGTTGTATATTTAAAACTGACGCATTTTCCGGAAATTTTACATCAATAAAACTGATTCAAAAGTGTTAAAGAAATTCAAATTTTAAAATAGCAAAAACAACAAAGATCAACTAAAGAATCAATATTGCCACTTCAGACAGAGGCACACAGTACTGGTTTTCTCCCTCACTAGTTTAGCACCTATATGGGCCTCTCTCACATTCATGGCTTTTAAAAATGCTAGTTGAATTAATGACTGAATCCTATGGTTATTAACATTTAACCAATATGTTCTCAGATAGCACACAATATGTCTTCCATACACTTTGGTTTCTTTATCCAATTCCAAACCTGAGAACCTTCTCTCTTGCTCCTTTTTCTTGCTCATTCTGTGATATGTCTGTCCTACAATCTTCATACTCACTCTCTACTTCTGATTGTGTTTGAAACAAGCTAGAATTTGCTTTCTGTTTACAGAAAATGTGTGTCATAAATAGGATAAAATGAACCCCTTCATGTGAACCAGTGGTGGCCATGCATACCTGGGAAGATAATCAAGAGGAAGCTAACCCCTTTCTGTGAACCAGTGGCAGTTGTGGGCTAGGCCAACAGCTTCCTGTGAACCAGAGGTGGCCATGCATCCCAGGAAGAGAACCAAGAAACAGCTAACCACTTCCTGTGAGCCAACAGTTGTCATGTGTCCTGGGAAAAGAACCAAGAAGGAACCAACCCCTTCCTGTGAGCCAGCAGAGATCATGGGCCAGATCAACTCCTTCCTGTGAGCCAGAGATGGCCATGCATCCCAAGAAGAGAACCAAGAAGAAGCCAACCCCTTCTTGTGGGCCAACCAGTGTAAAGCCTGGGGGACAAGAGGTGTTGAGTCCCCCCAACATGGGTGTCCAACTGGTTCTGAGAGGCACAGGCTAAGATGATAGCCACTGAAGGAAAATAATAACTTGATGCTTGTATTGTCTCACGGACTTTGCAGGCCTGAGGCTGGTGGTTTGAGCATCTATTTGGAAAATAGCAATACATAATGTAACAACTGTGGGGGATTTCCTTCTGAAGGTGGTCACCACTACTAATTCCCTATTATCTTATTTTAAAGTCCTGTACCATTTTCATTATTTTGTTTGGCTTGACTTTATTCTGTTTTGTTTTATTTGATTTTATTATAGCTGATGACAAGGGCAGTTATTTCAAAGACAACAAGATATATTATGGTAGCCATCGTTGATATCTTATTATCTTGTTTTTGAAATCCTGTATCACTTTCATTGTTTTGTTTTGATTGGTTTTATTATGTTCTGTTATGTTTGGTTTATTATGTTTGATGGACTAGGCAGCTATTTTGAAGATAGCAAGAGATATTATAGTAGCTATTGTTGATTTCCTATTACCTTGTTTTGAAGTCTTGTGTCATTTTCACTGTTTTGTTTTTATTGGCTTTATTCTGTTTTATTTTGTTTGGATTTATTCTCTTTTAAAATCATAGGCTAGCCAGGAGTGTGCCCTCACTAGCTGCACACAGGATCCAGCTTTACCCAGTCCCATGACTCAGAGCAACCCACCAGGGAAATGCCTGGCCAGCCTCACAGGAAACAGAGGTACTGAGCCTAGCCCAGCCAAGGACCCCAGAGCTGTTCATCAGGGACTGGTCAATGTAGCTGCAGGGCCTTGTAGAGTTTGGGCTCTGGCCAACAGAGTGCAGGGCACAAGCTCCATTGTTCAGGGGTGCAGCTGCCACAGCGTCCTAGAGGTTGTGGGTCCAAACAGCCAGGAGCAAGGACTCAGTACTGTAGGTCTAGGGCTTGCCCAGACTTGCCTGGCAATCCAAAGGCTCTGAACTCCTTGCAGCCAGGCCCAGGGTCTGGGTTGTGCCACAATCCAGAGTACACTAAACCTAGCTGCCTGGGTCCAGGAGGTCTTGACCACCACCCAGTAAGGGGGAGGTTCCAGCAGGACACTCCGGGAGTGTGCCCTCACTAGCTGCACAGAGGATTCAGCTATACCTGGTCACGTGACTCAGCACAACCCACCAGGGGAATGCCCAGTCAGCCTCACAGGCACAGAGCCACACAGGTCCCAGAAGACACTGATGAAAAAAAAGACCAACAAGCAGTCTCAGTCCCTCAGCCAACCAAGAAGAAACCCAAGAGACACAGAAATGGAAGACACTGGGAGTCTCACAGCTGAACTTTCTGAAATGATAGAAAATGCAACAAAGGAACAGCTCAATGAAGCTATAGAGAAACGCAACTCAGAAATACTCTCTAAGCTTAAAAACGAAATGACAATCATTATTAAAGAAATGTTGTGTGTATCTAAAGAAGAGTAAGATTAAAAAAATAGAAGAACATAAGAAAATGATGGAAACTTTGAATTTACAGTATAAGACACAAACAGAATGCATGAAATAGATTCAAAGGGAAATTCAGGAAATGAAAACTTCCATGGAAAGTTTGAAAAACCGCTTGAATGAAGCTGAAGACAGAATATGAGACCATGAAGACAGCATGGGAGTTAATGACCATGAAAGAAAAGATCTCTTAAAAAGAGTAAGGAACCAAGAAACAGCAATTCAACAGCTGCAAGATGATGCCAAGAGAAATAACATAAGATTAATAGGCATCAATGAAAAAGCAGGTGTCAATACTAATGACCTGTAAAGACTATTCACAGAAATAGTAGCAGAAAACTTTCCAAACATGGGAAGAGAATCTGATATACAGTTGAGTGAGGTATACAGAACCCTAGTTAACCATAATCAAAATAAATCTTCACCCAGACATATAATAATAAGGGTATCAGAAATACAACAGAAGAACAAAATAATAAAAACTGTCAGAGAAAAGAAACAGATCACTTATGAAGGAAAGCCTATGAGAATCTCAGCAGACTTCTCAACACAAACCTTTAAATCAAAAAGAGCTTAGAGGGAAGTATTTCAAATCCTGAAAGAAAACAACTTTCAATACAGATTGATGTACTCTGTAAAACTATCTTTAAAAATTGGTGGAGAAGTAAGATACTTCCATGAGAAAGAACAACTGAAGAAATTTATGGCCACCAAACCAACACTACAAAGAGTACTCAAAGACAATCTAGAAAGAGACAAAGACAGCTACAATCCTAAGAACAACAACAAAATGAAACCACTAAGCAGAGCAAAAAATTAAGCAGAAAATGTAGAAAACCAACAACAGAAAGATATCATGACAGGGATGAGCCAATACATATCAATTGTATCAATCAATGTTAATTGGTCTCAACTCACCAATAAAAAGGAACAGACTAGCAGAGTGGGTTAAGAAACAAAATCCAACAATATGCTGTATACAAGAAACACATTAAACTCAAAAGGAAATTCGCAACTAAAAATCAAAGGCTGGAAAACAATACTACATGCAACAGGAACCCAGAAAAGAGCAGGGGTAGCTATTATGTTTGCAGACAATATGAACTTCAAATCGAAAATGATCAAAAGAGATAAAGAAGGTCACTACATACTTGTTAGGGGAAAACTTCAAGAGGAAGAGATTAAAATCATAAATATATATGCACTGAATATGGGAACACCCAACTATGTAAGACAACTCTTGAAAGACATGAAAAACCAAGTAAACAATAAAACAGTTATAACACGGGACCTTAACACCCCACTGTCACAGAGAGACACATCAACCAAACAAAAAATCAGCAAAGAAGTAACAGAACTGAATCAAACTTGTGAACAAATCGACCTAGTAGATGTGTACCGAGTATTCCAACCATAAACATCAGAATACACATTCTTCTTAGCTGCACATGGGTCATTCTCTAAAATACATCATATACTGGCCCACAAAACATGCTTAAGTAAATGCAAAGGAACTGAAATAATTCCATGCATATTATCTGACCATAATGCAGTAAAATTGGAAATGAATGGCAAAAAAACCCTACATTAACCTCATAAACACATGGAAATTAAATACGACTCTCTTAAATAACAAATGGGCCAGAGAAGAAGTTAAAGAAGAAATTTAAAAATATCTATAATTGAATGAAAATGCAAATACAAATTACCAGAATCTGCGGGACACAATGAGAGCAGTCCTCAGAGGGAAATTTATACCACTAAACTCTCACATCAGAAAAATGGAAAGAACACACATAAACAACCTAATGCTGCACCTCAAACTTCTTGAAAAAGAAGAGCAAGTCAAGCCCAAAGCCCAAAGAAGGGAGGAATTATCAAGATTAGAGCAGAAATTAATGCAATTGAAACTAAGAAAACAATACAGAGAATTAATGAACCAAAGAGTTGGTTCTTTGAAAGAGTAAATAAAATTGATAAACCCCTAGCCAACCTTATCAAAAAGAGGAAAGAAAAAACTCAGATTCATGGAATAAGAAATGAAAAGGGTAAAATCACTGCAGACCCTGTGGAAATACAGAAGATCATCAACACCTATTTCAAAAACCTTTACTCACATAGATTTGATAACAGAAGAAATGGACAGATTCCTAGAAACCTATGAATTACCAAAGCTGAATCAAGAAGATGTAAAGCTGCTGAATAACCCAATTTCAGCTAATGAAGTTGAAAATGTAATTAAGACTCTACCAACAAAGAAAAGCCTGGGCATGATAGATTCACTGCAGAATTCTACCAGAAATTTAGGAAAAGACTTAATGCCAACACTCCTCAAACCGTTCAATGAAATCGAAAGGGAAGCAAGTCTCCCTAACTCATTCCTGGAAACAAGTATTACCCTAATACCAAAACCAGAGAAAGACCCAACCAAAAAAGAAAATTACAAGCCAGTCTTCCTCATGAACTTAGACGTAAAAATCCTCACTAAAATACTGGTAAATAGAACACAGTAATTTATCAAAAAATTACACACCATGATCAAGTGGGATTCATCCCAGGAATGCAGGGATGGTTCAACATATGCAAAATCAAATAATACACCACATCAACAGGGCCAAGGACAAGAATAACATAATCATCTTAATCGATGCAGAAAAACCTTTTGACAAAATCCAACACTCATTCATGATAAAAGCCCTAGAGAAAATCAGAAAAGATGGTCTCTACCTCAACCTGATAAAAGCCATATATCATAAACCAACAGCCAACATCTTACTCAATGGACAAAAACTGAAAACTTCGAACCTAAAATCAGGAACAAGACAAGGATGTCCATTATCACCACTCCTATTCAATATAGTTCTGGAAATATTAGCCAGAGCAACTAGACAAGACAAAGAAATAAAGGGAATAAGGATTGGAAAGAAAGAAGTAAAATTATCATTATTTGCAGATGATATGATACTCTACATAGAAGACCCCAAAAAATCCATTAGAAGACTTCTAGAAGTAATAACCAAATTCAGTAATGTAGCTGGATACAAAGTCAACACTCAAAAACCTATAGCATTCCTGTACACAAACAACAAATTCACTGAGAGAGAAATAAGGGAAACCACACCCTTCACTATGACATCCAAAAAAATGAAATACTTAGGAATCAATCAACAAGGGAAGCAAAAAATGTATACAGTGAAAATTACATTACTCTGAAGAAGGAAATCGAAGAGGATTTCAGAAAATGGAAAGATATTCCCTGTTCATGGATAGGGAGAACAAACATCATGAAAATGGCCATTCTCCCAAAATTATATAGATCTAATGCAATCCCAATCAAAATACCACTTGCCTAGCTTACAGAGCTAGAGAAAGCATTCCTGAAATTCATCTGGAACCAGAAGAGACCTAGACTAGCAAAGGCAATTCTGGGACACAAAGGGAAGGCAAGAGGCATCACAATTCCCGACTTGAAGCTGTAAAGCTACTGTGATAAAATCAGCATGGTACTGGAATCAAAACAGACCTGAAGATCAATGGAATAGATTAGAAGATACAGCCACAACTACAAACGCACTTAGCCACCTCATCTTTGACAAAGAGACAAACATGTACATTTGAAGAGATATATCCTCTTTAACAAATGGTGCTGGGAAAACTGACTTTCTATATGCTGTAAACTGAAACTAGATCCTTGTCTATCACCATGCACTAAAATAAAGTCTAAATGGATCAAACATCTGAATATTAAAACAGAGACACTAAACTTACTAGAAGACAAAGTAGGTAAAAATCTTGATGACATAGGAGTAGGCAGAGAGTTCATGAACAAAATTCAAATTACATGGGAAACACTACCCAGAGTCAACAACTGGGATCTCATCCTACTAAAAGTGTGCATGTCAAAGGAAATCTCCAACAGAGTGAAAAGAAAACCCACGAACTGGGAAAATATCTTAGCCAATTGTCCATCAGACAAAGGACTTGTATCTAAAATATATAAAGAATTAAAAGAAATCAGGCTCCTAAAATTCAAGGACCCAATCCAAAAATGGGCATCTGAGATGAATACACACTTCTCAGAGAAAGAAATATAAATGGCAAATAAATATATGAAAAAATGTTCAACATCAATGGTCATTCGAGAAATGCAAATTCAAACAACACTGAGATTCCATCTCACTCCAGAAAGAATGGCCAAGATTAAAAAATCAAGTAACAGCAAATGCTGGAGGGGCTGTGGGGAAAAAGGAACTCTTCTCCACTGTTGGTGGGAGTGTAGACTGTTGTAACCACTATGGAAGTCAGTGTGGAGATTCCTCAAGAAGCTAGGATTAGAGATCCCATTCAACCCAGTTATACTGCTTCTGGGCATTTTTCCAGAAGAATTGAAAACATCATACCACAGTGATATTTGTGCACCCATGTTTATAGCAACCCAAATTGTAATAGTCAGATCTTGGAAACAACCCAAGTGCCCATCAATCAAAGACTGGATAAAAAAGATGTGGTATTTTTATACAATGGAGTACTACTCAGCTATCAAGAAAGATTGCATTGAGACTTTTATAAGTAAATGGTCACGACTTGAGACCATACTCACAAGTGAGATAAATCAAACCCAGATGTGTAAATATCGTATTGTCTCCCTAGTGTAAGAAGCTGAAAAAGTATGTAGGATCCAAAATCTACAATAAATGCTATTTAATGGTAAAAACGGCTCGAAGAGCAAAAGTAAATGGGAAGGGAAAAGGAGGAAAGAGGGAAGGGAAAAGGAAAAGATATAAATCTGTATATATGTATATGTATATGTAAGGTAACCAATGCGAACATACTGCTGAATGTGTTAGTTATTGAGAAAGATTGGTTAATATTCATATGATTATATCAATTTTACTTGTCTATATCTGTTAATGTAAACAACCATTTTGAATATGATGATACACAATATTGCAACCATTGTCAAGTTTCTATCATTTTATTTTGTAAACCTATAATGTTATTGTTGTACATTTATTCTAGTTGTTTGTTTGTCTCTTTTGCTTTTTGTCTTTTCTTATAAGTCTTTTTCTCTCTTAAATTAAAAAGAAACATAGGCTATGCTGCATTTTTCTTTAAAGTCCTGTGATGAACCTGAGTGAACTAAAAAAGGATACTGGAGTTTCTCAGTTAAGTTAATCATTTAAATAAGTAAACGAGCATCAGTGTTTCACACATTCCAACAGTATCAGAGAGAAAAGTAAGGAAAAAAAAGCTAAAACGTGATAGTTAATCTAAATTCATATGGTGGTTTGTGCTTATTTGTTTATTTTCCCATTGGGTATATATTATGTGTAGGAAAGTCACCCTTGTCATGGTCCTTACCCTCGAGGAGTTTAAAATAAAAAGAGGAAGGAAGATCTGGGTAAGAGCAATTCAGACAGCAAGTGAGGCAGGCTTGCAATGGAGTGCAGTTAAAGGACTCTCTGAGCCCAGAGGATACAAAGACTGCTCCACACAAGGATCAAGAAGGCCTCTGGACAAAGGGGCATCAGGAATGTCAGTCAATGGTTTAGTACTACTGATAAAAATGGAGATGCTGTCCTATAGAGTTCCAGAATCCGGACCACATTAGAAAGCGATTAGCATACAAAAAGAGAAATGATTTAAATAGATTGTGGAAAGGATGTTATCACCATGCTGTCCAAAGCTCATGGGAATTTGGCTTCTTGTTACCAAGGGGTTAGCAGGAGCAGTTATCTCAAGGGATACCCTGATAGGAGCTATAGAAAAATGGGAGAAACACTTGGATAAGTTGAAGATGGTGTTATGGTTCATACAGTGTGTCAACTTGAGATGTTTAGAAGTTTAACTAAGCAACTCAGCAGGGAACCAGAGTCCTTATTTTGTAAACATCCACATCCTGTGAAAGAGGAAGGCAAGGAGATTTTGTGAGTGCTACACCCACCCTTGAGGGGGTGTGACCTGTGCAAAATAGAGAAAAGAAGAGGCTTGCTCTTTCCCTTTTTTTTGCTCTTGCTACTTTTGCTGTCTTCCAATGCCCTATGTTATGCCACCCTGCCTTGGACTCAGATGAGTGTGTACCAAAACCTCCACAAACTGTGAGTTATATAAACCTTTCCTTCCTTAATTTTTGGTGCTGGGTGTTTTGTCTCAGCAATGAAAGAAAAGTAACCAAGACAGATGTCAAAAGAAAAGCTAAGAGAAGTAACAAACATAGAACAAAAAACTGGAGAGGAGAAAATACAAAGAACTCACCAACGTTTCTTACACAACAACACAGAAAATATCAGAAGCACCAGGGGCACTATCACTGCCAAGGCAATCAAGTTCATGGAAAGGCCATGTCCTGTGGTGTTGGAGATATATATGCATGTCATTTTAAACCTGCTGCTGGTTCCACTCCATGCATTAGTTTCCTTAATTGACATGTGACTGAGTAAAAGCCACATCAATTATCCTGTTACAGTCACTGTGTTTCCATTCCTACCCAAGGGAGGATTCTCTGTCCTCTCCAAAATATCTTGAATCTATATGTTCCTCAGATCTGACTACTCCCTTCCTGGAATTACTCATGTTCATGCCTTCCTCACTTCCCTCAACTAAATCTGGCATCATCAGACCTTCCTTTGTCCTACCTTAGGCTCAAGGGCCACCCACTCGCACTTCAATCCCCAGTCTCACCCCAGTAGAGAATAATATCTTTGTCTCCCAGACTGCTGTGCCTCACTTGACAAGACAGCCCAGATGCCTCTTCAGCTGCCATATCCAGGGTGACCTGAATATACCATGTCCCATCAGCATGGGGAAGAATATCATCTTGTTTAGTGTCCAGTTGTTCCTGTTCGCCTCTCATCCACATCACCCAAATAGGCTTTGGGTAGAAACCAGAGATGTGACAAACCAGCAACTGTCAACCAGACTCAAGGGTGGGACTACTGGACAGCCAGACCTCAGGTCTCACTGCACAGAGCACAAAGGGTACTCAAAAATGCACATAACACACAGCTTAGGTACACAGATACCCAAGTCAATATGCAGGCACCCTTTTTCTTCCCCTAGGAACTATCACCCAGCAATACCACTCCCTCTTGTCCTCTTCCCTATGCTAAGTTTGAAGAAGGTGACAGGAAGAGGCATGACTTGAGCAAAACGATCTCAGAGGAAAGGTCTAAACTTACCTCTGAAGATCCATCTTTCCTGGATTCAGGAGACCCAATAGAAAATGGGAACAGATGTTTCTGATGAGGTTGTATGCTATTTCCTTGATGCCTTCATAAGGATTGATTAAATCACAAACCTTCTTGGCCCTATTTCCACCCTCTGGAGATGTCACCCATGATGTGTTTTGGAAACTCAGGAAATTTGATCCATTAAAAGCTGCATAGAGGGAGCCTTTTGGGGTCTCTCCAGAGTGCAGCTCACAGCCAGCTCTCACCTGAGATCTAGGGAAAGAAAGGAATGAGAAAAACAGGTCAAATGAAGAAAATAAAGAGAATGATATGAGAATCTAAGGGGCTTATCAAGAACTGGTATAAAAAGATTTTATGTAGATGAGATGATGAACCAAAGACAAATACAATTAGAAACAAAGGGAAGGAAAAAAGCTGGGGTTGAAGAATGGGGCCAATAAAAGATAAATATCTACAATAACAAGGTATTGACCTGAACACAGTCTGGAGAAATGACAGGTGAGCCCCATAACATAAGCTATAGGGTGTGGGAGGAGCTTTTGTGAAGGTGATAGAAGTGATTCCTAAAATTAGTCCATGGTTGTTACACTGTGAATATAGACTTTTGGAGATATTGAAGAGCTGTACTTTCAGGAAATTTATTACAGAGTGAGACAACTGTGTACCTCTGGATTGTAGACCACAGAAGGAAATAGCAGAGGAAAGATGATAAATCTCTGATAAAAAATACTCCCGAAGTAGCAAAAGCCTGGAAATTTTCAGTAAATGTTTGGAATAGCCTCTAAGAGATTTATGCATGTAGACTTTTGTCTTGGGATGGGATAATAGATGACCAAGGAATATAAAATATTTCCCAGAAATAGAACCTTCAAGAAATCTCTTACTTGAGTTGATTAAACTTACATTTTAACTGCAATTGACTGGTCTGGTCTTGAACCTCCAGTGTTAATCCAGAAAGATAGGTATAGAATAACAGCTGCAGATCTACCAATTTTTATTGCTGAAATTGTCCATGGACAAGGTGTACAGGAAAATTATTGTGTCAGACTCACTCTCCCACTCATGAGTCTGCAACTCATCCAGCAAACCAGAGCCACAATTTTGTGTCCATGATTGGTTGGCATAGGTTGAAATCTGGATTAGGTAAAATGAGATGCGTTCATAGACCACTATGGAAGAAGGCCAAGCAGTACAAGGAAAACAGAAGAGGAAAGGAAGGAGAAAGAGAAGACAGAAAGTGAACCAGTTACCAGAGAAAGAAGCATAATTCTCAGTTTAGCAATGACATTTTCCTTACGTGAGGTCCCCTGCCCTGACTCCAAAAATATATATATGACATCTGGAGACAGGGTTCTCAAACTTCAAGTCTTCCAGTAGTCTAAGTAATCTATCTTGAGAAAGCTCACAACACTCCACCCAGACCAAATCAACTGGATAACTGATAGAAATGTTCTTACCATTTGTATTGTTACTGCCTGGAAAGAAAACATCCAAAAATAGAAATTGGAGAAACAGCATGTTATCTACAGATGTCTCCTTTTCTCAACAAAGTTGGTCATTTGTATCTGATCTCAACAAATGTACCCTTTCTATATGGGTTTAAATTTCTTCTTCTACCAGAAGTGGACCTCCTCCACCAGCCACTGACCACTACCAAGAAAATCTGCAGCTTCCCTCAACCTTGGACCTCCTACACAATCTCTCATTTCCCCTCTATCTTGAACTAGTTGTTCTCTCCTCACTGGATTTGAACTGCTCTCCTCTCCACTAAGCTCTGTCTTATTTACAGCACCTCATCAACCATTCTTGGAACAAATGGCATGTGACTTTGAAAGGTCACTTCATTTCTCTGGATCTTGTACCTTATCTGTAAAATGAGAAGAGGAATTCCATGCTTTCCCTTGGCTATCCTTGCTTTAACAAATTGTAGTTCTTTCAGTTTTTCCACTTAGCTATGCGTCCAAACTCCATCATGTTCCCACTTCTGGTCACTCCATCTCGCTACCTTTTGAATAGCCTCTGAGTATTCTCTTTTCCATTTTATCCCTTCTACCAACTTTCTTATTTCTCAATTCTTATTGGTGCCTTTTTAATTGAATAATTTGTTTCTTTGCATCTCTTTTTTTCTTTCCTATTGACCTTAGACATCACATTGCAGCCATTTGGAGTATGCATGACTATTGTATGAGTAAGCCCCTCTATTGAGATTAGCCCACATATTCAGTTATAGCATGTCATCTATAATTGATACTAAGTATATTACTAGGTATGGGAACATACATAGACTAACAATATGGTTTCACATATCAATATATTTTAAACGATGGAAGTATACTTAAACCGAGAACTAAAAGGCATTGTGATATCTTCCATTTTAGTATACAGAATCCCAGATACAAATATATTTAGAAAAATGTTTTCTGGAGAAGCACTGGACCTGTCTGCGGTGCATTCTGACTCCCTGAAATGTATATAATGTAAAATTTTAGAGGGCCAGCTTGCATTTCTCCCTGAGTACTAATTCTGTGTAGTGTGCAATTGTGAAAAATGAGACGTTACCTATGAGAAGAGACCATAAACTCCACATGTAAGTTAAATTTTGTGATGTGACCAAAATATACTGTCAGAAGCCAGCATTTCTGAATATTCAAGTTTATTTAAGTAATCATGAAACATCTTTGGTTGTTAGTAATCCTGACCACTTAATGTGTATGAACACATAAAACCAAAACCATTTTGAGACCCATGAAATACATTTATTATTATAGAGTCCCTAAAATAATATTCACTGAATACAGGGATGGGGACACTTTAAAATCACACTTGTGACACTATTTCTTTTTTAACTCATTTATTTCATTTAAATATTTACTGTGTAAAACATGATGTTTTAATAACCATAGTGTCATACTCTAACTTGTCAACATTAATAACAAGATTGGAAGTAACTTATAATAAACTCTTTCTATTATAAGCCAAGAATATTTGCCAGCCTCCATGAACTAAAACACCTTTAAGAATGGTATGAAAAAAAAAAAAAAGAACGGTATGCAATTTAAATCTTCTTCAAATCATCCACCAGCATTCACCTTGTCAATAGTAAGCTCTTAGTTTGGGGTCTTAGGAAGTGATAGCATGTACGGTATCTAATATCACATATTTTTTCTCTTCTCCACAGTTCTCCTGAGCTCTGGGCAGTGGGATGTGAGATGCTGGAACCCTGAGACACCTCCAGGCTTCCCATCTGAACTTCTTGCTCTGCACTACTGTCCTGGAGTTAGCTTAATGAACCACACTGTGTTGTGCAATTCTAAACTTTATTTGTGACCACCACATAACCTAGCTAGACTGGCTAGCTTTATACAGTGACAGGTGACATCCTTCCTCTCCTGCTGAACTCAGAACCTAGTATCATATAGATAACATGAGGTAGATGGAACAAATTGTCAAAGGCTTAATTGTTTTCCTGTGTAGCCCTGGTGATCTGACTAGGATCTAACCCCAGGTAGAGTGATCATACTCAGTATTTTGTGTGTGAATGCATGTCTTTCACCAGTACTCATATGTTGAATCCCTAACCCTCATAAAAGTAGGATTAAGTTGGATATGCAAGGGAAGTAACTGACCAATAAAATACTAATGGTGTGGCCCTGATCCAGTTGGGTAAACATCCTTATAGTAATTAAAATAAACATTGGTGAGACCTTGGGGCAAAATCATTCAATCCCACTGTGATCTCATTGCTTTGGAAGCTGAGGCAGAAGGATCATAAATTCAAGCCCAGCCTGGGCAACTAAATGAGGACATGTTTCAAAAGAAAAAAAATTTAAAGGACTGGAAATGTAACTCAGTGGGAAAGTACCATTAAAATTCAAAAGTAAACACAAGGAACTAGAGCTTACTCAATATTCCTCTTTTTCTCTCTCTCCCTCTCCTGTGTGTGTGTGTTTGTGTGTGTGCGCATGTGTGTCCGTGCACTCATAAAAAAAAAAAAAAGCTATGTCAGCACACAGGGAAGAATCCAGCTGTCCATGATCCAGGGAGATTGCCCTTGTGAAAAACTGAATCTTCCAGAACATTGATCATGAACTTCTATTTACTATAACTGAGAAAAATAAATTTTTGTGTTTCAAATCACCCAACTTACTGTATTGTTTCATAGCATCCTGTGCAGACTAACAACACTCAGTTGTGGCAGTGCTGGAAAACCCCACCTGAGTCTGCCCACCTGAGGGGCTGCCCCTGTGCATGAGGGAACAGAGGAAGAAGAAGGGTGGAGGAGGAGGAGGAAGGGAAGGAGAAAGAGAAGGTACAATCTGAGAGTAGCTTGCTACAGGGGAACAGTGTGTGGGGGGGACATAGTTCTCTTTCCTGCATTCACTAATGAGATATTTCATTCTCAGAGGAAAAAGTGAAAAATTCTGTCTCAAGAGAACCACCGGAGTAGTAACAATCTTGTCCTTGCCATAATAAGACCCATCCAGTCAACCAGAAACTTAGAAACCTTTCTTTGGAAACTTGACTCCTTTAAATCCTATGGTCATTGCATCAGCTCTCTCCACTTCTGAAATCTGCTTTTCTTCTCTAGTCTCATCGTTAGGGACCCAGCTCAGAGCCACAGTACGTTAACTGAATATCAGCTACAACTGCTCAGCTCTCTGCTTCAGAGTTGCTACATGAAATGTGAACATTCCAGGCACAGTGGCACATGGCTATAGTCCCAGCTCACTAAAGGCAGTAGCCAGAGGATTGCTGTGAGTCTGACACCAGCCTGGGTTATGTGGTGTGACCCAGTCTCAAAAAAAAAAGTGAACTTTATTACATCTTAAAATATTTTAATTGCTTTCATGAAAATAACCCGAACTCCTAAGTATATCACTTTTATACCCAAAGCCTTTTGTATATTAATCCCCCAAAAGAGAGGGGGAAAGGTGGTATGCAAAGAGAAACTGGCAAACTATTTATACTGGTGAATATTTGTAGGTCTAGAATCTGAAATTTATATAAAATGTTATAGGAAGAGAAGAAATTTGTTATATGGTTCCTCTGGATAACCCAAATCTTAAAAGGGGAATCTGAGAAGAGCAGGAAATACTGTATTAGCACCCAGTTACAGCAGAGGGTCTCAGCTACCAAGGGGAGTCCAGTGTTCTTCCTCTCTCACCAATTACCCCAAGCCCCTTCCTAGGTTCTGTTTGTGCTCAGGCCACAGGCACCTCCATGTTCACCTTTGCCTGGGCTCTTCTGTGACCCTCCCCTGAATCCACCCCAAGGGGTGTTTTTGTCCCTGGCAGATAGAGCTTCTCCCCAGGACTCTGATGTCATCCCCCATCCCACACCATCCCACACTGTGCTTTGTCATTCCCTTCCCGCAAGCACAAACCTCACCCACTACCCACTTCCCTCTCAAAGAAAACCCGCAGCATCCCATAACCTCATGCCTCTCTCAGGGCTTTTCATTTCCCCTTTAGCTCTGCTTCAGTGTTCCCTCCCAACTCTGTCTCTAATCTGTCTTCTCTCTTCCATCTACAACAGTGGAAAGGCCCAGGCCAGACCCCCTGGATGAACACTTGGCCAGACCATTTGATGTACACCATGAAGTGACTGGATTGGAAGAACTCGATAGTCTCTAATTCCATTTCAAATTTAACTTTCATTGATTCGATTTGTGTTCTGCTGCATTTCGATATATAAAGTTTTTTCTTTCTCTTTTCTGTTTCCATGTCCTTTCTTATTTTTTATATGTGCTTTCATACTCTTCTCACCCTTTATCTGAGTTCCCTGGGTTTTCTTTCTATCGCACATCAACTCTACCTAAACTCCCTACCCATTCATGCTAAGGACCACTCCCACTATAACTAAATTTTGAAACATCAAAAATTGTTTTATCACTCAAGCCTTAGATTTTTGTAAGTATAAACCACAAATAAGACATTTATATTGCAAGGTAGAATATAATTTTAAAAATTAAAACTGCAAAACATAGATATTGGATAATGATCAATTTAAAAAATTATTTATACATGTCTACAATGAACTCACAAAAATGCAAAGTCCATGAGGAACAAAATAAATACATTGATGGAATAAAAAGGCAAACTGGAGAGCTAACAGTTAAGATTCTTGGCACATTGTCAGAATTTCACTCCCAACACTGTAGTCTTCAGTATATATGTCATAAATGTGCAAAGTCAAAGAGATCTTCTATTAGACCATTGATAAAACTTATTTAGAAAATGCCATTGAAATAGGCAGAAAAAAAATTTTAAAACCTGTCTTGTGCTCAACTTAGGATTTGATCACATTTTTTAAAATTGTCCTTTCCAAAAATTTTAATTGCAAGCAGAAGCAAGCACAAAATTGATTTCTACAAACTCATAGTCAATGCAGTTTTCTTTTTGCTGACACACCCAGTCTTTGCTTTGCACAGTTGTGTACAAACAAATTTCCAAATTTTCCAAGTTAAATTACCAACTTAAGTAAAACTAATCCTCCCAACAGGAGAGCTCAAATTTCCATTCTTGGGGTATGTCATCTGTTAATAACTGTATGATGCAGAAACTTTATCACTAGCTCTTCAGTTCACAAGTCACTATGGAAATAACATGTACACATAATCAGTGATTAATTGCATCACTTATTTATGAGTTTTCCAATAACTACTGTTCTGTTCTGTTCAGAGACAGCAAATCATGAAGTTGTGTTACCTCTTTATGCTCCTGTAACAAATCCATGTGGCATCTTACATGAATGGCTACTAAAATGGGAACTGGACAACAAAGGCAAAAGTGACAATGACAACAGAAAACTGACAGTGATGGAAGTGAGATTTTGATTTAATGCAAAAAATGCTTTAGAAGAAATGACTGACTGTGAGGATGATGCTGCAGGTGCTGTTTGATAGTCCACAGATAGGAAGCTAGAAGAACTTGGTGAGTCTAAGACATTAGCCAGATGAAAATGAGAAAAACAATGCTGTGCCCAATACTGAACAGAACAGAAATCTTCACAATAAAGCAATTCTCAGAGAAAGTCCTAATGATACTTTGCAAACTCAAAGTATAAACTATTGAATGCTGATCCAAACTTAGAGTACAAAAGTCACAAATGCAATAGAAGACATTCCATATCTTTATGTTGTATGACGAGAAGGCAAGCACTGTTTAAAATACTCTCAGTAAGTTTTAGAAAAAAAGAAACACTCTAATCTTGGATCTTCCTAATGTTTTGAATTACAGTGTGCTAAATAAATTCTAGTTTTACTGTTGTTTTCTTCCTTATAGGTATATAATCAACAGTAAAAAGTTTTAGAATATTTTAACAAAAATTCTTAAAAGTTACAGAATGATCATAATTTCCCCTGTGGATTATTGAGATTCTTTTGCATGGATCACTTATAGGATCAATTCCTAAATCCTGCAGTAACACACAAAACCACCAGTAGATTTAATGTTGTAAAACTTAGAGTCAAAGTTTAAAAAAAAGAACTTCAATACATTAAGCACAAGGGTATCTTTTTCAGGATATTATCACTTCATTTTTCTTAAAGTATATGTCAACCCTTTGAAGTTTGCAGAGAATTATGCATATTGAATTAGAATTCTAATATCATTCTGCTTTTAGCATTAATTTTTCTTAGATAACATACTGAATTATCACTGAACACACCAATCTAGAAGGTATTTTTTCAAGAATACTCCTGGTTTGTCTTCCAGAATCCAATATTTTGTTAATACAATAATCCTTCTATTATAGTTTGTAACTAGATGTCACCCCATAGCTTCATGTAGTCATAGGTGAAGCTTTACAAAGGTGGCTGGATCTAGAGTATGAGGCTGGGATCAAGGATGTGTGATTACTAAATTTGTCCACTGCTTGGTTTGACACAGTTCTGGGTTTAGATAATGGGAAGGCTTACATGTAGTCTGGATAGCAAGGGACAAAAATAGGGCTGCTGTCATGACTTGCTACTTCACTGCTTGCTACTTTGCTGCCATCTGCCTTCTGTCTGCCATGAACTGTTTCTCCTTTGCAATGTTTCTGCAATGCTACCCTGCCTTGGAGCCAGCCAACTATGAACTGAAACCTCTACAAACTGCAGGCTACAATAAACTTTGGCTATTGGGTATTTTGTCTTAGCAGTAAGGAAAGTAATTGAGACACCTCATATCAATCGTTTTGCTCTCCTCAGTTTTGGTCAATCATGGTCCAAAAAATATATGGAAATTTCCATAAACAAACAATTCATAAGTTTTAAATTGTGCAACATTCTGACCACTGTGTTTGTGCTGCAACTTGCCCAGGATATTACACATTCCTTTGTCCAGTGTATTCATGCTATGTATGCTACCTGCCCTTAGTCATTTGGTAGCTGTCTTGGTTGTCAGGTCAACTGTTATGAGATTCTCAGTGCTTGTGTTTAAGTGTTTCTGTTATGATTCAGATCTACAATGTGCCTCAAAATCTTCATGTGTTTAGATATAAGGTTTTGGAAGGCATTAGAGAACTATACTCATCAGTAGATTGATACTATGACGAGTTTAGTAGCTACAGGTGGTATCATGAAAGAAACAGATTTCTATTGCCATGCCCTTAAACCATCTGCCTTGAAGCCAACAGATCACTGACTGAATCCCCTGAACCATGAGCCAAATTAAATTTCTCTTCCTTTAAATTGTGTGTGTTGAGTATTGTGTCCAACAATGGCAACGCTGACTAATATACCGTTTAGAAATGCTATGTGTTACTTGAACCTATGACCATATTGTAACATTACACCACAGTGCTGTTTCATTCACCTCACTTCATCTTATTAGGTTGGAATGTGCCCATCAGCACAAAAAGAAGGGTGATGGCAGCACAATGAAATTTTTTGAAAGAGATGGCATTCATGTATTATTACAGCATATTATGACTGTTCTATTAGTTATTATTGTTAATTTCCTATGATGCTTAATAAATAACTTAAACTTTATCTCAGGTGAATGTACATAAGGGTCTATCTGCACTTTCAGGCACCCACTGCAACTCCCAGAACATATCCTCCGTGAACCAATGAGGACTATCATTCCTCAATAATTTCTTTTTTAAAAAAATTATGAACTATCACAAATTGAATTCTGAGTAGATGATAATTTTATGGTAACATCATAAATTCACCAGTGGCTTTCATTTATGTTAATATTGCCCATGTTTATCACTGAAAAGTAGTACTATTCTTGTATTATAGTTTAAACACTAAGTTGAAATAACATTACAATATCCTTTACTACCTAATTTTTAAAAATAAAGTGCACACAGCAAAATCTACCTGTAGTGCAGCTTCAGTGGTGCAGCTTTGGCACCACACTCATAACCTGGCAGGACCCTGCAGATTGTCCCCAAATATCCAATACTTTTGGGAAGTGGCTTAGTTCCTGACCGAGCCCTGTCCAGTGACTTCGAGTGGCAGAGGAACCTTCTGTGCTGAGTGGCACCAGCTCAAGGCCTACACAGTGAACTCCAGCTAGCAATGCAACCTCAATACCTTGATTAGAATCTGGTAGGGTCCTGCCCAGTGACTCCAAGTGGCCAGGGAGTTTGGCGTTTTGTGTGGTATGAGCTGAAGGCCTGTACAGTGTACTTATCTAGCTATTCAGCCTTGGTACACCACTCATAACCTGGCAGAGTCCCTCCTAGAAAACTCAAGCAGCCAGGGAGCTTTGGAGTGCCATATGGGATGTGCTGAAGGTCTGCCCAGAATACTCCCCACATTTGGGGACCTTCGAATGCCACTAGGGACCTAGGGAATACAGGAAAAATGACAAAATGAAAGAGCAAAATGCAATCTCAAACCTCCAGCCTATCCCAACCAAGCCTAGGAGACATGGACATAGAAGAAAGTGTAAGACGTACACCTGAAACATCTGAAATGAGAGCAACTGAAGTAAAGAAACAACTCCATGAAGCTGTAAAGGAACTCAAACCAGAAATAATCTCACAGGTAAAAGAAGAAATGATAAATGTAACAAAAGAAATGCTGAACACATCTAAAGAAGACATAGTTTAAAAAATTGAGAACTGCAAAATGATGGAAACCCCGAATGAACAATATGAAAAAGAAATAGAAACAGATTCAAAGAGATGTCGAAGTAATAAAAAATTTCATCAAAAGCTGGCAAAATCACCTCAATGAATGCTAAGATAGATTTCAGACCTCAAGCATGAGATTGTAGCAAGTGAACAGGAAAGGAAAGTTCTTTTAAAAATAACAAGGAATCAGGAAATAACAACTCAACAGCTGTAAGACAGTAGTAATAAAAACAATATACAATTGATAGGTGTAAACAAAAAAGGTGACAACACAAATGATATCAAAAGACTATTTACAGAAGTAATACCTGTAAAGTTCCCAAACATGGGAAAGGAAATTGACACAGATAAGTGAAGCATATTGAATTCCAATTAGCCGTAACCAAAATAAATCTACACTTAGGCATATAATAATCAACGTCCCAATAATTCAACATAAGAACATAATATTAAAAGCTGTTACAGAAAAGAGACAGGTCACCTATAAATGAAAGCCCATCAGAATCACAACAGACTTCTCCACACAAATACTGAAGTCAAGAACAGCATGGAGTGAAGTATTTCAAATCCTAAAGGAAAACAACTTTCAACCTAGACTGATGAACCCTGCAAAACTGCACTTCAAAATTGATGGATAAATAAGATACTTCCATGACAAATGACAACTGAAGAACTTAAGGACCACCAAACCAATGCTGCAAAGAATACTGAAAGATATTCTAGATAGACAGAAAAATAACTATGACTCCAAGAACACCAACAGAAAAAAACTACCACACAGGGAAAACAATTAAACAGAGAGGAAAGGTAAAGAACCAACAGCAGAAAGATGATATGACAAAATAAGCCAATATATATCAGTTATAACAATTAATGTAAATGGCCTCAATTCACCAATTAAAAGAAAAGGACTGGCAGAGTGGATCAAGACACAACATCAAACCATATGCTGTATACAAGAAATACATCTAACCCAAAATGAAATTCACAGACTGAAAGTCAAAGGATGGAAAACAATA
Organism: Dasyprocta punctata; assembly: GCA_004363535.1. Taxonomy (NCBI): domain Eukaryota; kingdom Metazoa; phylum Chordata; class Mammalia; order Rodentia; family Dasyproctidae; genus Dasyprocta; species Dasyprocta punctata. The sequence continues at coordinate 24,597 of RJWM01016433.1, forward strand.
CTCCATGCAACAGGAACACCCCAAAAAAGCAGGGGTAGCTATTCTGTTTGCAGACAATGTGAACTTCAAACCAAGAATGATCAAAAGAGACAAAGAAGGTCACTAAATACTAGTTAGGGGATAACTGCAAGAGGAAGGGATAACAATCTTAAATATATATGCTTCAAATATGGGAGCACGCAACTATATAAAAAATAATAATAACAGAAGTCAAAAATAAAATAAACAATAACAGTTATAACAGGGAACCTTAACACTCGATTGACACAAAAAGACAGGTCAACTACACAGAAAATCAGCAAAGAAATAACAGAACTGAATCAAACTTGAGAACAAATGGACATACTAGATGTGTACAGAGTGTTCCACCCAACATCAGAATATACATTCTTCTCAGCTTCACATGGGACATTCCCTAAAATAGATAATATAGTAGCCTATAGAACATGCTTAAGTAAATGCAAAAGGATTCAAATTATCCAATGCATATTATCTGATCATAGTGCCATGAAAATAGAAATGACAAAAAAACTGCAAAAACTCCATAAACATATGGAATTTAAATAATGCACTCCTGAACAATCAATGGGTCACAGAGGAAACTAAAGAGGAAATTAAACAATATCTACAAGCAAGTGAAAATACAAATACACCTTACTGGAAATTGTGGGATGCAATGAAAGCACTACTCAGAGTATGAAAGCAGTACTCAAATTTATTGCAATGAATTCCCACATCGGGAAAACATAATGAACACAAACACACAATCTGATGCTACACCTCAAACATACAGAGAAAGAAGAGCAAGTCAAGCCCAAAGCCAAAAGGAGGGTGAAGATTATGAAGATCAGAGCAGAAATTAACACGATAGAGACTAAGAAAATAATACAAAGAATTAATAAATCAAGGAGTTGGTTTTTTGAAAGAATAAATAAAATTGATAAGTCCTTAGCCAAGCTTATTTTTTAAAAGGAGAGAAAAAACTCAAATTCATGCAATAAGAAATGAAAAGGGCAGCTGGGCATGATGGCACACACCTTTAATTCCAACACTCAGGAGGTTTAGGCAGGAGAATCGTTGTTAGTTCGATACCAGCCTGGGCTACAAAGTGAATTCCAGTCCAGCCTGAACTTCATAGTGGGACACTGTCTCAAAAAACAGTGCTTGGAATTTAGCTCAGTGGCATAAGCACCTGCCTGGCAAGCACAAGGCTAAGAGTTTGATCCTTGGTACCAAAACAACAACAAAAAAAAAAAAAGGAAAGGGCAAAATTACTACAGACCCTGTGGAAATAGAGAAGATCATCAATACCTACTTTGAAAAGCTTTACTTTCATAGGTTAGATAGCACAGAAGAAATGGACAGATTTCTAGAAACCTACGAATTACCAAAGCTGAATCAAGAAGATGTAAAACTTCTCACTAACCCAACTTCAGTTGATGAAATTGAAAATATAATTAGAAACTTACCAACAAAGAAAGTCCATGTCCTGATGGATTCACAGTTGAATTCAACAAGAAATTCAAGGAGGACTAAATGCCAACACTCCTCAAATCCTTCAATGAAATTGAAAGGGAAGCAATTCTCCCTAATTCATTCCTGGGAGCAGGTATTACCTAATACCAAAACCACAGAAAGACACAGCGAAAAAAGAGAACTATAGGCCAATCTCCCTAATGAACATAGATGCAAAAATCCTCAATAAAATACTGGCAAAAAGAATTTACCAAGTCATCAAGAAGATTATACTTCACAACCAAGTAGAATTCATCCCAGGAATGCAGGGATGGTTCAACATACGAAATCAAAAAAATGTAATACATCATATCAATACAACTGAAGATAAGAATCACATGATCATTTCAATAGATGTAGAAAAAGCTTTTCATAAAGTCCAACACTCATTCATGATAAGGACCCTATGGAAAATTGGCATAGATGGTCTTTACCTGAATCTGATAAAAGCCATCTATGACAAACCAATAGCCAGCAAATACTAAATGGTCAAATTTTAAAGCTTTCACTATAAAATCAGGAGCAAGACAAAGTTGTCCACTATCACCACTCTTATTCAATATAGTGCTGGGAACATTACCTGGAGCCATTAGACAAGAGAGAGAAATAGGAGGAGTAAGGATAAGAAAGGAAGACATTAAATTGTCATTATTTGCAGATGACATGATACTCTACATAGACGACACACAAAAATCCCTTGAAAGACTTTTAGATGTAATAACTAAATTCAGTAATGTAGATAGATACAAAATCAACACTTAAAAATCAGTAGCATTTGTGTACACAAACAGCAAACACTAAGAGAGAAGAGAAACCACACCCTTCACAATAGCATCCAAACAAATAAAATACTTAGGAATCAATCTAACAAAGGAAGTAAAAGATCTATTCATTAAAAATACAGTACTCTGTATACAGTACTCTGAAAAATGAAACTGAAGAGGATCTCAGAAAATGGAAAGACTTTCCTTGTTCATGGATAGGAAGAACAAACGTTGTGAAAATGGTCATTCTCCCCAAATTTTTATACATATTTAATGTAATTCCAATCAAGATACCATTAGCGTGCCTCACAGATCCAGAGAAATCATCCCTAAAATTCATCTGGAACCAGAAAAGACCTAGAATAGCAAAGGCAATTCTGGGCAACAAAGGTAAGGTAGGAGGCATGAAAATCCTTGTCTTGAAGTTATACTACAAAGCTAGTGTGATAAAATCAGCATGGCACTGGAATCAAAACAGACCTGAAGATCAGTGGAGTAGATTAGAAGACACAACCACAACTACAAACACACTTAGTCACCTTATATTTGACAAAGGGGCCAAACATGTACTCTGGAAGAAAGCCTTTTTAGTAAGTGGTGCTGGAAAAACTGGCTTTCCAAATGCCAAAAACTAAAACTAGACCCACGCCTATCACCATGCATTAAATTCAAATTAAAATGGTTCAAAGGAATTCTTCTGGGAAGATGGTGAAACAGTAAGCAGCAGAGTAAACAGCCTCTCTGAGAGATACAGTCTAGAGGCTGGAATATAGCATCATAGGGAACACAAGAAGGAAGGAAGTGGGCCCGCTGGACCCAGAAAGAATCTAAAGCAAGAACTGAAGCCCACAGAAAGAGTAAAAAGAAAAATTTAAATGAACAAGAAGGGGGTAACTGGTAGCACCTTTGCCCAGAACCAGACCCACTGTACAAGAGGAGCTGCTGGAACCTGGGGACACTCGATCAAGGTCACATGGTAGCAGCGACCCTGGAGGCCTCTGCAAAGAGAAGCAGCATTGGAGGAGCGTGGTAGTGGACAGCGGGAGCAGACCTGGAAGACTGAACTGACTGACAGTGAGTGAAGAGGACTCTGTTCTCCCATGGGAGAGATTGATTGGCTGGGAACTATTTTGGAGTTGGACTGGAAAAGCCCCCAAACAGAACTGCCCCTGACTTCCTCCAGTAGCTCCTAGCTAAGCACAGACTCATGGAAATTGCTCGAATTGAGCCCTGCCCCTGAGCTCATTCTACGGGCCATCTTGGAGGGTCCCTGCATGTAACCAGCTGGATCTGGAGGCAGCAGCCTCCCCCCCACTCCAGTGGTGGTAGTACACTATCCTGCTGGTGACCAGCCCAGGTTTGCAGGTGGCAGCCCAGCCCCAACATACACTCCACCAGTCATCAAGGAGCCAACACAGACTGGGAAAACCAGCAGACAGTGCTGCACCAGTGCACCCAGAGGCGACCATCAGATATCCCTTGTCAACCCTGGCTAGAAGAACCAAACAGTCTCATTGCAGAGAAATCATAACCAATACGGGGAGTGCCTGGGTCCCCAGTACCACTTGTCCAGAAGAACCCAGGAATATGTCAAGACAAAGAAGCAAAAAGCAGTCTCTGGCCTCCAATCCAAGCAAAGCAAGTCCAAGAGATGCAAACACAGATGAGATCGGGAGTCCCACAACTGAAGTTTCTGAGGTGATGGCAACTGAAGTAAAGAAACAACTTCACAAGTCTATAAAAGAAATTAGAACAGAAATACTAACTCAACTAAAAGAAGAAATGAAAAACATAATAAAAGAATTGCTAAGCATCTTTAAAGGAGACATAGATGAAAAATGGAGCATAGGAAAATGAGGTAAACCTTGAATGAACAATACAAAAAAGATTTAGAACACATAAAACAGATTCAAAGAGATAACCAGGAAAACAAAAACTCCAATGGAAGTTGGCAAAACCACTTGAAAGAAACTGAAGATAGACTTTCAAACCTTGAAGACAGGTTTGAAGCTTGTGATCATGAAAGAAAATATCTCTTAAAAATCACAAGGAACCTGGAAATAGCAATTCAATGGCTACAAGAAAACCCAAAGAAACATAACTTAAGAATAAAAGGTGTGCGTGAAAAAGCAGAGGTCAATAAAAATGAAATTTTTTTCTTTTTTTATTTTAAAGATAGTAAAATATAACAGAACATATCAAAATAAAGTCAATCAAAACAAAGCAGTAGGACTGGTACAGAACTTCGAAGATCGATAATGTGAGTACAACAGCTACTATAACATACCTTGCTATCTTCAGATTAGCTGACCATTCCAACAGGTGTAGTAGAATTGAACCAAAAACAAAACAAAACAAAATCAATAAAAACAGAATATAAAATAAAGAAAAGAAAAGAGAAAAATAATAACAATCAGAGTAAAGCAAAATGGTGAGAACCATATTGGTCCTCGAAGACAAGACAGAAGAGAGTCCCCCATATTTGCAACATTGCCTACTGTCATCATGCAAAGAGACATTCAGGGTGCTGATCAGAGGCCTGCAAAATCTAAGAAACAATACTAGCATTTAGTTGCTTTATGTACCTTAGTTGCCATCAATTTAGCCAGACCTCAGAGCCAGCAGCTTGCTTACGGGGGTTGGGGGATATGGATGATGTCCTTGATTCCAAGCCCGCTCACCAGTGCCATGCGGGCCCAGTGAATTGGGGCCCAGTTGGGCCCATTCTGGTTCTCCTCCAGGGTTGTGCAGCACCCGACCCCAGAAGGCGGATCAGTTCTCTCTTGATGTGAGCTGGCGCTGCTCGGGCCCAGTGAGTTGGGGCCCGGTTAGGCCCATTCTGGTTCTCTTCCAGGGTCCAGGCAGTGCCCAACCCTGGAAGGCAGATCAGTTCTCTCTTGATGTGAGTTGATGCCACAAGGGCCCGGTGGGTTGGGCCCTGGTTGGGCCCATTCTAGTTCTCCTCTGGGGTCTGGGCAGTGCCCAACCCCAGAAGGTGGATCAGTTCTCTCTTGATGTGAGCTGATGCCAAGAGGGCCCGGTGGGTTGGGGCCCGGTTGGACCCATTCTAGTTCTCCTCTGGGGTCCGGGCAGCACCCAACCATGGAAGGTGGATCAGTTCTCTCTTGATGTGAGCTGGCACTGCACGGGCCCAGTGAGTTGGGGCCCGGTTGGGTCCATTCTGGTTCTCCTCTGGGGTCTGGGCAGCACCCAACCCTGGAAGGCGGATCAGTTCTCTCTTGATGTGAGCTGGTGCCACGTGGGCCCAGCAAGTTGAGGCACAGTTGGGTCCATTCTGGTTCTCCTCTGGAGTCCGGGCAGTGCCCAACCCTGGAAGGCAGATCAGTTCGCTCTTGATGTGAGCTGGTGCCGTGCGGGCCCAGTGAGTTGGGGCCCAGTTGGGCCCATTCTGGTTCTCTTCCAGGGTCGTGCAGCACCTGACCCCAGAAGGTGGATCAGTTCTCTCTTGATGTGAGCTGGCGCCACGTGGGCCCAGTGGGTTTGGGCCTGGTTGGGCCCATTCTGGTTCTCCTCCAGGGTCTTGGCAGCACCCAACCCCAGAAGGCGGATCAGTTCTCTAGCTTAGATGTGTCCTGGTTGGTGCCTGTGCCGCTAGGTCAATACAAATGAAATTAAAAGTCTATTTACAGAAATAGTTTCAGAAAACTTCCCAAGCATGGGAAACAGAAGTGACTTTCATGTAAGTGAAGTATATAGAACTCCAACTAGCCATAACCAAAACAAATCTACACCCAGACATATACTAATCAAGATCTCAGAAATTCAACACAAGAACAAAATATTAAAAGCTGTTACAGAAAAGAAACAGATCACCTACAGAGGAAAACCGCTCAGAATCACAATAGACTTCTCAACACAAACCATCAGGTCAAGAAGAGCTTGGAGTGAAGTATTTCAAGTCCTGAAAGAAAACAACATCTAACCCAGATTGATGTACCCTGCAAAGTATCTTTCAAAATTAACAGAGAAACAAGATACTTCCATGACAAAGAACAACTGAAGGAATTCATGACCACCAAACCAACTCTACAAAGAATACTGAAGGATATTCTAGAGAGAGATAAAAAAAAGACCACAGCTCCAGAAACAGTGGCAGAGGGATTTCACTGAGCAGGGAGACAATTGAATAGAGAGGAAAAGTAGGCAGCCAATGGCAGGGAAGTGGCATGGCAGAGATTAGGCAGTACATGTTGGCCTTAACCATTAATGTAGATGGGCTCAGTCTCCCAATGGAAAGAAACACTGTCAGAGTGCATCAGGAGGCAGGATCCACCAATATGCTTTATACAAGAAACACATTAAATTCAAAAGGGGGTTCATAGACTGAAAGTCAAAGGAGAGAGAACAATGCTGTATGTGACAGGGAACCAGAAAGAAGTGGGGGTAGGTTGCCTATAAGCTACAGAGTGGACAAGAAAGATAGGGCATTTTGATCCAATGGAAAGCTACTCAGCTATAAAGAAAGATAACCTCAAACCTATTGTAGGTAAAAAGATACAATTTAAGATCATGTTCATGGATGAAATGACCCAGAACTACATGGGTGAACATCATGTTATCTCCCTGACACAAAAAGACTAAAGGAGTTAGTAAGATTCAAAATACATAATACATAGTGTAAAAATGAAAGAGGAGGAAGTGTCTAAAAAGGGCAGGCTAATAATAGAATGTCTGCTGACATGACCTACTTGAAGGTCATTGCTTATAGAATTCCATGCATACTTAGTAAAACTTGCATTGACTTTGTGACCCATGTTTTCAACACTGACTCTATTTGTGAGGTTGATGCATTTATTTAAGATCCAGCAAATAAATGCCCACTCCCACAGGAATATACTTGCGCTAGTGGATGCCATAGCCAGCCATCATCTACCTTCTTCAGAACAAATATTCTCATTCCTTGAGCTCCAGAGAGTATTGGATGCTCACAATATGTCCCACTCCAAAAATCTCCTTCTGTGGGAAGGAGACCTTTGCCTAAAGAGACACGTCTTCCCTGTGGAGATCCCACACAATGTGAAAGTAAAGAGGGATGACACAGACCTTCATTTTAGGAAATCTTGAGGAGTCACACCAGCTGTAAAACTCTCTGTAAGCCTGGGTGCGTCCTCTGTTATGACACAGCACTGATTCATCTCTCCTTCCACACAGTTCTGCTTTCCTTTCCCTCTCACTGGTCTGTTTGTAAGGCACACAACAACATATCCATCTGAGTCTGTTTCTTTAGACACTTGACATAAAAACATGCACTTGACCTTGGGCACAGCCATTCTCAGCAACAGCAGTCACCCAAGGTAAAAACCTCAAGTGACCACTAGACATGAAGTCCTTTCACTGCCTGACCTGGCTTCATTAGGACAGAAATGGTTGCACAGTGTATAACAGCCAGTCACGTAAACCATGGAGGCCACTGCACACTGACATGGCCAAAAACTCTTCTCATCACACGCTAATTTCCAAAGACAATTCTAAACTGTACCTGTTTTTTAATATTTTTGCCCAACACTATCTTCAATTGAATGAAAATGCAAATACAAATTACTGGAAACTGTGGGACACAATAAAAGTAATCTTCAGACGGAAACTTATAGCACTAAACTCCCACATCAGAAAAATGAAAACAACACACCTAAACAAACTAATGATACACCTCAAACTTCTAGAAAAAGAAGAGCAAGTCAAGTCCGAAACCCGGAGAAGGGAGGAAATTATCAAGATCACAACAGAAATTAATGCAATTGAAACTAAGAAAACAATACAAAGAATTAATAAATCGAAAAGTTGGTTCTTTGAAAGAGTAAATAAAATCAGCAAACCCATAGCCAACTGTATCAAAAAGAGGAAAGAAAAAACTCAGATTCATGCAATAAGAAATTAAAAGGGTGAAATCACTGCAGACACTGTGGAAATACAGAAGATCATCAATACCTACTTTGAAAACCTTTTCTTACATAGATTTGATAACACAGAAGAAATGGACAGATTTCTAAAAACTTATGGATTACCAAAGCTGAATCAAGATATAAAACTGCTGATTAAACCAATTTCAGCTAATGAAATCGAAAATGTAATTAGAACCTTACCAACAAGGAAAAGCCCAGGTCCTGTTGGGTTCACTGCTGAATTCTACAAGAAATTTAGGGAAGACATAATGCCAACACTCCTCAAACTCTTCAATGAAATCGAAAGGGAAGCAAGTCTCCCTAACTCTTTCCTGGAAGCAAGTATTACCCTAATACCAAAACCAGAGAAAGACTCAACCAAAAAAGAGAATTACAGCCCAATCTCCCTAATGAACATAGGTGCAAAAATCCTGAATAAAAAATAAAAAATAAAATAAAAATAAAAATCCTCAATAAAATACTGGCAAATAGAATACAGAAAGTTATCAGGAAGATGATACACCATGATCAAGAGGGATTCATCCCGGAAATACAGGAATGGTTCAACATACACAAATCAATAATTGTAATACACCATATCAACAGGGCCAAGGACAAGAACCACATGATCTTCTCAAGATGAAGAAAAAGCTTTCGACAAAATCCAACATTCATTCATGATAAAAACCCTATAGAAAATCAGAATAGATGGTCTCTACCTCAACCTGATAAAAGCCATATACCTTAAACCAACAGTCAACGTCTTACTAAATGGAGAAAAACTGAAAACTTTCAGCCTAAAATGAGGAACAAGACAGGGATGTGCATTATCACCACTCCTATTTAATATAGTTCTGGAAATATTAGCCAGAGCAATTAGACAAGAGAAAGAAATAAAGGGAATAAAGATAGTAAAGGAAGAAGTAAAATTATCATTATTTGCAGATGATATGCTACTCTACATAGAAGACCCCCCAAAATCCATTGAAAGACTTCTAGATGTAATAACCAAATTCAGTACTGTTGCTGGATACAAGGTCAACATTCAAAAATCAATAGCATTCCTGTACACAAAGAACAAAGCCACGGAAAGAGAAACAAGGGAAACCACACCCTTCACTATAACATACAAAAAATGAAACACTTAGGAGTCAATCTGCCAAAAGAAGCAAAAGATCTATACAATGAAAATTACATTGCTCTGAAAAAGGCAATCAAAGAGGATTTCAGAAAATGGAAAGATATTCCCTGTTCATGGATAGGAAGAACAAACATCATGAAAATGGCCATTCTTCCAAAATTGTTATACAGATTTAATGCAATCCCAATCAAAATACCACCAGCATACCTCAAAGAGCTAGAGAAATCATTCCTGAATTTCATCTGGTACCAGAAGAGACCTAGAATAGCAAAGGCAATTCTGAGCAACAAAGGTAAAGCAGGAAGCATCACAATCCCCAACTTGAAACTATATTACAAACCTGCTGTGATAAAATCAGCATGGTACTGGAATCAAAACAGATCTAAAGATCAATGGAATAGACTAGAAGATACAGCCAAAGCTACAAACACACTCAGCCACCTCATCTTTGACAAAGAGACCAAACATGTATATTGGAAGAAAGATAGCCTCTTTAACAAATGGTGCTGGAAAAACTGACTTTCAATGTGCCATTAACTAAAACTAGATCCTTGTCTATCATCATGCACTAAAATAAAGTCAAAATGGATCAAAGATCTGAATATTAAAACAGAGACACTAAACTTACTAGAAGACAGAATAGGTAAAAATCTTGATGACATAGGAGTAGTCAGAGAGTTCATGAACAAAAATCAAACTGCACAGGAAACGCTTCCCAGAATCAACAACTCGGATCCCATCATATTAAAAGTTTTTGCACATCAAAGGAAATCTCCAACAGAGTGAAAGGAAAACCCACAAACTGGGAGAATATCTTAGTCAATTGTCCATCAGACAAAGGACTTCTATCTAAAACATAGAAAGAATTAAAAGAAATCAGGCCCCTAAAATTCAAGGACCCAATCCAAAAATGGGCATCTGAGATGAATAAACACTTCTCAGAGAAAGAAATGCAAATGGAAAATATATGAAAAAATGTTCAATATCAATGGTCATTCGGGAAATGCAAATTAAAACAACACTGAGATTCCATCTCACTCCAGAAAGAATGGTCAAGATAAAAATATCACCCAATAAGAAATGCTGGAGGGGCTGTGGGGAAAAAGGAACTCTTCTCCACTGTTGGTGGGAGTGTAGACTGTTGCAACCACTGTGGAAGTCAGTGTGGAGATCCCTCAATGAGCTGGAATTAGAGATCCCATTCAACCCAGCTATCCCACTTCTGGGCATTTTCCCAGAAGAATTGAAAACATCATACCACAGTGGTATTTGTGCATCCATGTGTATAGCAAAACTATTTGTAATAACCAAATTTTGGAAACAACCCAAGTGCCCATCAATCAAAGAATGTATAAAAAAGATGTGGTATTTTTATACAATGGAGTACTACTCAGCTATTAAGAAAGATTGCATTGAGACTTTTCTAGGTAAACAGACACGACTTGAGAACATACTCATAAGTGAGATAAATCAAACTCACATGTGTAAATACCATATTGTCTCCCTAGTGTAAGAAACTGAAAGAGTATATATGATCCAAAATCTATATTAAATACTGTGTAAGGGTTAGAAATTGCTCAAAGATCAAAAGTAATTGGGAAATAGAAAAGGAGGAAAGAAGAGGGAAAAGGAAAAAGACATAAATCTGTATATATGTATATGTAAGATAGCTCAAATGACTACACTGCTGAATGTATTAGTTACTGAGAAAGAACAGTTAATACTTATATAATTAGATCAATTTTATATGTCTATATCTGTTAATGTAAACAACAATGCTGAAGGTAACAATATACAATATTACAACCATTGTCAAGTTCATTTCATCTTGTTTTGTAAACCTATAGTATTACTGTTGTGGATCTGTTGTTGTTGTTTGTTTGTCTCTTGCTTTTTGTCTTTTTTTCTGTGTCTTTTTTTCTCTTAAATAAAAAAATATTTTTGTCTAAATTATGACATCTTAAATGCATAGTCTAAAAGTTTCTCTTGCTCAAAAATAAATTAGTCCTATAGGTATTATACTTTAGATCTAAAATGTACCCAAAAGTATCATGTTCAGAGGTGGGGGCCTGGTAGGCAGGAGTTTTTACTGGAGGCATGATTTCAAAGGGTGTATCGCTGCCCCTGGCTCATCCCTCCTCTTACTGCTTCCTGACACCATGTTATGAGCAACTTTCCTCCGTCATGCCACCTCTGCTTTGGAGCTAACCAACCACAGACTGAACCTACTAAAACTGTGAGCCAAAATAAACTTCTCCTTTAAGTTGCAGATGTAAAGGATTCTGTCCCAACAACAGGAAAGTGACTGACACAATGGGAGATTTGGAGTCTATTTGTTCTGACAGCTCTAACACAAGAGACTTTTAGATTATGCATTTAACAGCTGCTAGACTGAAACTAAAATTGAGCCTGCCTTAACCATCTTATGATCCTATAGAAATGTGTGACCCACATTTAACCAGTATATAGGGCACCATGAAACTTTTTAAAAAAATATACTCCTTCTTGCCTTCTATTTCACCGGTTAAATGTTTTCCTTGGACTTTGGTCTTATATTACGATTGATATGTTTTAATGATACATGTTTTCCAGGGAATTTTAAATTATTGTTAGCACTAAGGAATTATTGTGAATTGAAGCATGCATTTGTAAGCGGGCTGATAAATTGAAGGATTTAGGACTCCAATTTTGTTACTGAAACTTTGTTTTGATCTCTGCTGCCACCTTGTGGTAAAATATGTAAATTTCTTCTACTCTGACACCTCGTGGTAAAATATGTGAATTTCTTCTACTCCATAGCCTTCTGCAATACAGTAGTTATTAAAACCTTCTTATAAAACGAGAGGGTTTTGATGCTGCATATATTATTAATCCGAACTCAGAAAATGAGGCATTTTATACAGTGCTACACACTTTTATGATTTTTACCTGAGAAGTCACCCTGGCTCAAGTAATTCCAATTCAGTCTCTATTCTTAGAGCATATTTTGCAGTTCTGGCTGTGTTGTACAAATTTTTGAGTTATAATTCTTCCCTTCTGTGGTTCATGAATATCATTTATTCTAATCAATCATCCTAATTTGGGTTGTTACTCTGAACTCCTTGCAGCTAGACTCAGGGTCCAGGTGGCATCATACTCCGTGGTACACTCTGCCTAGCTCCCTGGGAACAGGAGGCCTTGGCCCGCACCGAGTTAAGGCGGAGGCTCCACCCAAACACTCCAGGAGGCCACCCTTACTGGATGCACACAGGATCCGGCTCTACTGGGTCCCGTGACTCAGCGAGACCCAAGACTAAACCCTACCCTCTGGGGAACGCCTGGCCAGTCTCGCAGGACACAGAGTCACAAAGATTCTAGAAGAAAATGACAAAACCAAAGACCAAGAGGCAGTCTCACTCCCCCAGCCCACTAAGAACAAACCCAAGAGACACTGAAATGGAAGACAGTGGGAGTCACACAAATGGACTTTCTGAAATGATAGAAAATGCAGTAAAGAAACATCTTGATGAAGCTATAGAGAAATTCAAATCAGAAATATTCTCTCAGCTAAAAAATGAAATGAAAATCCTTATTAAAGAAATGTGTGTATCTAAAGAAGAGCAAGACAAAAAAATAGAAGAACTTAAGAAAATGATCAAAACCTTGAATGAACAATATAAGACACAAACAGAATGCATGAAAAAAGATGCAAAGGGAAATGCAAGAAATGAAAAATTCCATGGAAAGTTTGAAAAGCCACTTGAATGAAGCTGAAGATAGAATCTCAGATCTTGAACACAGCTTGGGAGATCATGGCCACAAAAGAAAAGATATCCTAAAAACAGTAAGGAACCAAGAAACAACAATTCAACAGCTACAAGATGATGACAAGAGAAATAATATAAGATTAATAGGAATAAATGAAAAGGCAGGGGTCAATACTAATGATCTGCAAAGACTATTCACAGAAATAGTAGCAGAAAACTTTCCAAACATGGGAAAAGAAATACAGGTAACTGAGGCATACAGAGTCCCAATTAACCACAACCAAAATAAATCCTCACCCAGACATATAATAATAAGGGTATCAGAAATACAGCACAAGAACAAAGTACTAAAAGCTGCCAGAGAAAAGAAACAGATCACCTATGAAGGAAAGCCTATCAGAATCATGGCAGACTTCTCAACACAAACCTTTAAGTTAAGAAGAGCTTGGAGTAAAGTGTTTCAAATCCTGAAAGAAAGCAACTTTAACCCAGATTGATGTACCCTGCAAAACTATCCTTAAAAATTGATGGAGAAATAAGATACTTTCATGACAAAGAACAACTGATGAAATTTATGGCCACCAAACCAACACTACAAAGAGTACTGAAAGACACCCTAGAAAGAGACAAAGATAGCCACAATCTTAAGAACAACAACAAAAGGAAACCAGTAAGCAGGGCAAGTAATTAAACAGAAAATGTAGAAAACCAACAACAGAAAGATATCATGCCAGGGATGAGCCGGTACATATCAGTTATATCAATCAATGTAAATGGTCTCAACTCACCAATTAAAAGAAACAGAGTAGCAGAGTGGGTCAAGAAACAAAACCCGACAGTATGCTATGTACAAGAAACACATTTCACTCAAAAGGAGATTCACAGAATAAAAATCAAAGGCTGGAAAACAATACTCCATGCAACAGGAACCCAGAAAAAAGCAGGGGTAGCTATTATGTTTGCAGATAATGCAAACTTCAAACCGAGAATGATCAAAAGAGATAAAGAAGGTCACTACATACTTGTGAGGGGAAAACTTCAAGAGGAAGAGATTACAACTATAAATATAATGCACCAAATATGGGAGCACTCAACTATGTAAGACAATTCTTAATAGACATGAAAAACCAAATAAACAATAATACAGTTATAACAGGGCACCTTAACACCCCATTGTCACAGATCAACCAAACAAAAAGTCAGGAAAGAAATAGCAGAACTGAATCAAGCTTGTGAACAAATGGACCTAGTAGATGTATACCGGGTATTCCACCCATCAACACCAGAATACACATTCTTCTCAGTTGCACATGGGTCATTCTCTAAAATACATCACATACTGGTCCACAAAACATGCTTAAGGAAATGCAAACGAACTGAAATAATTCCATGCACATTGTCTGACCATAGTGCAGTAAAATTGGAAACAAATGACAAAAAAACCTACAACAACCGCATAAACACATGGAAATTAAATAATACTCTCCTAAATAAACAATGGGTAACAGAAGAAGTTAAAGAAGAAACTAAACAATATCTACAATTGAATGAAAATGCAAATACAAATTACCAGAACCTGTGGGATACAATGAAAGCATTACTCAAAGGGAAATTTATAGCACTAAACTCTCATATCAGAAAAATGGAAAGAAAACACATAAACAACCTAATGCTGCACCTCAAACTTCTTTAAAAAGAAGAGCAAGTCAAGTCTAAAGCCCAAAAAAGGGAGGAAATTATCAAGATTAGAGCAGAAATTAATGCAATTGAAGCTAATAAAACAATACAAAGAATTAATGAATTGAGGAGTTGGTTCTTTGAAAGAGTAAATAAAATTGATAAACCCCTAGCCAACCTTATCAAGAAGAGGAAAGAAAAAACTCAGATCCATGCAATAAGAAATGAAAAGGGTGAAATCACTACAGACCCTGTGGAAATACAGAAGATCATCAACATCTACTTCAAAAACCTTTACTCACATAGATTTGATAACACAGAAGAAATGGACAGATTTCTAGAAACCTATGAATTACCAAAGCTGAATCAAAAAGATGTAAAGCTGCTGAATAACACAATATCAGCTTATGAAATTGAAAATGTAATTAAGACCCTACCAACAAAGAAAAGCCTGGGCCATGATGGATTCACAGTTGAATTCTACAAGAAATTTAGGGAAGACTTAATGCCAACACTCCCCAAACGCTTCAATGAAATCAGAAGGGAAGCAAGTCTCCCTAACTCATTCCTGGAAACAAGTATTACCCTAATACCAAAACCAGAGAAAGACCCAACCAAAAAAGAAAATTACAGGCCAATCTCCCTAATGAACATAGACGCAAAAATCCTCAATAAAATACTGGCAAATAGAATACAGCAAGTTATCAGAAAGATTATACACCATGATCAAGCAGGGATGGTTCAACATACGCAAATCAATACATGTAATACACCATATCAATAGGGCCAAGGACAAGAACCACATGATCATCTCAATAGATGCAGAAAAAGCTTTCGACAAAATCCAACACCCATTCATGATCAAAACCCTACAGAAAATCAGAATAGGTGGTCTCTACCTCAACCTGATAAAAGCTATATATCATAACCCAACAGCCAACATCATGCTTAACAGAGAAAAACTGAAAACTTTCAACCTAAAATCAGGAACAAGACAAGGATGTCCATTATCACCACTCCTATTCAATATAGTTCTGGAAATATTAGCCAGAGCAATTAGACAAGAGAAAGAAATAAAAGGAATAAGAATAGGAAAGGATGAAATGAAATTATCATTATTTGCAGACGATATGATACTCTACATAGAAGACCCCCAAAAATCCATTAGAAGACTTCTAGAAGTAATAACCAAATTTAGTAATGTAGCTGGATACAAAGTCAACGCTCAAAAATCTATAGCATTCCTGTACACAAACAACAAATTCACTGAGAGAGAAATAAGGGAAACCACACCCTTCACTATGACATCCAAAAAAATGAAATACTTAGGAATCAATCAACAAGGGAAGCAAAAGATGTATACAGTGAAAATTACATTACTCTGAAGAAGGAAATCAAAGAGGATTTCAGAAAATGGAAAGATATTCCCTGTTCATGGATAGGAAGAACAAACATTGTGAAAATGGCCATTCTCCCAAAATTATTATACAGATTCAATGCAATCCCAATCCAAATACCACCTGCCTACCTCACAGAACTAGAGAAAACATTCCTGAAATTCATCTGGAACCCGAAAAGACCTAGAATAGCAAAGGCAAATCTAGACAACAAAGGGAAGGCAGGAGGCATCACAATCCCTGACTTGAAACTATACTACAAAGCTACTGTGATAAAATCAGCATGGTACTGCCATCAAAACAGACCTGAAGACCAATGGAATAGATTAGAAGATACAACCACAACTGCAAACAAACTCAGCCACCTCATCTTTGACAAAAGGGCCAAACAGGTACACTGGAAGAAAGATAGCCTCTTTAACAAATGGTGCTGGAAAAACTGGCTTTCTATATGCTGTAAACTAAAGCTAGATCCATGCTTATCACCATACACTAAAATAAAGTCAAAATGGATCAAAGATCTGAATATTAAAACAGAGACACTAAACTTACTAGAAGACAGAGTAGGTAAAAATCTTGATGACATAGGAGTAGGCAGAGAGTTCATGAACAAAAATCAGATTGCACAGGAAACACTTCCCAGAATCAACAACTGGGATCTCATTTTACTAAAAAGTTTTTGCATGTCAAAGGAAATCTCCAACAGAGTGAAAAGAAAACTCACAAAA
Source organism: Dasyprocta punctata (assembly GCA_004363535.1). NCBI lineage: Eukaryota > Metazoa > Chordata > Mammalia > Rodentia > Dasyproctidae > Dasyprocta > Dasyprocta punctata. The sequence goes on from RJWM01016433.1 coordinate 41,468, forward strand.
TGGGAAAATATCTTAGCCAATTGTCCATCAGACAAAGGACTTCTATCTAAAACATACAAAGAATTAAAAGAAATCCGTCCCTAAAATTCAAGGACCCAATCCAAAAATGAGCATCTGAGATGAATACACACTTCTCAGACAAAGAAATACAAACGACAAATAAATATATAAAAAAATGTTCGACATCAATGGTCACTCGAGGAATGCAAATTAAAACAACACTGAGATTCCATCTCACTCCAGAAAGTATGGTCAAGTTTAAAAAATTAACCAGCAACAAATGCTGGAGGGGCTGTGGGGAAAAAGGAACTCTTCTCCACTGTTGGTGGGAGTGTAGACTGTTGCAACCACTGTGAAAGTCAGTGTGGAGATTCCTCAAGAAGTTAGGATTAGAGATCCCATTCAATCCAGCTATCCCTCTTCTGGGCATTTTCCCAGAAGAACTGAAAACATCATACCACAGTGATATCTGTGCACCCATGTTTAGAGCAACCCAGTTTGTAATAACCAGATCTTGGAAGCAACCCAAGTGCCCATCAATCAAAGAATGGATGAAAAAGATGTGGTATTTTTATACAATGGAGTACTACTCAGCTATTAAGAAAGATTGTATTGAGATTTTTATAAGTAAATGGTCACGACTTGAGACCATACTCGTAAGTGAGATAAATCAAACCCACATGTGTAAATACCATATTGTCTCCCTAGTATGAGAAACAGAAAAAGTATATATAATCCAAAATCTATGATAAATACTATGTAAGGGCAAAAAGCAACTCGAAGAGCAAAAGTAATTGGGAAGGGAAAAGGGAGAAAGAGAAAAGGGAAAAGGAAAAGATATAAATCTGTATATATGTATATGTAAGATAATTAAAATGAACACACTGCTGAATATATTCGTTGTTGAGAGAGAACAATTAATACTCATATGATTGGATCAGTTTTACATGTCTATATCTGTTAATGTAACCATTTTGAAGATAAGAATACGCAGTATTGCAACCATTGTCAAGTTTCTATCATCCTGTTTTGTAAACCTGCAATGTTACTGTTGTGCATTTACTCTAGTCGTTTGTTTGTCTCTTTTCCTTGTTTTCTTTGTTATATATGTCTTTTTTTTCCTTCTTTGCTTAAATAAAAAAAATCATCCTAATTTGGTGCTGCCAATTTGGTCTTGTAAAGTGACACCTTGTTTAAAATAAGTATTTTGATAAAAAGTGAGTTCAGCTGATTAATTTTTTATTGATTCTTTATTTCTATTTTCTTCCCTTTTCCACATTCTAATGTACTAACATCTCATCCTTCATTTCTATGTGTAAAATGTAGTGCTGTTTCTTGTGTGCAACTTTAACTTCAACAGAAGGTAGTACACTATGTACCATATTTCATTCATCATCCTCTTGAAGACCTTCCCTTATTGTTTTGTCTAGTCTGTTTCTACCTGCTTCATAGGATCCCACACTGTGTCCATCTATGTGTTTACTACTGAGCTCCCACAGCTATGAGCATCTACTATGCTTCAACACTGTACATACCTAAAAATGTCATGACTGACATCATTGCTTCCTCATGGAACCATGTGAACATTCTCTGGCATATATGTTCAGAAGTGGGACTGCAAAGTGCCCATGAATATACTGAGGTAAGGCACTGCCCCAAACTCTTCAGAATTACCATACCTCCATCAGTGCATGAAGATTCTCACCTATCCCACCTCCCTCAGCATTTTGGTTTTGCAAATTTGGTGATGTAAAATGCTACCTTGTTTTAATCTACATTTTTAATTAATAGTAAGTTTGGATATAACTCTTATCATGTGCTCACTGTTGTGGGTTATCAGCAGTGAGTAGCTTGTTTGCATAGTTTGATCATTATGTAATTTTTGGCCCTTTCCTTATTAATTTTGAAAAGTTTGCATTATGTATAATATTGTGTCTATATACACCCATTTCATCTTGACAGTTGCAAATACATTCTCAAATGTCTACCTATTACTTTTGCTGTGTAGGCTTTGTGGTTGCTGTGATCTCTTCCTTACAAAGCTTACCACTATAATGACCCAGTACTATTTCTGTATTGCCTTCAAGAAAATCCCTTCTCTACCAATAAAAATTAAGTGCAAAAGTAAAGACTAATTAATTAATCAATTAGAAAAACTTCAAATGATAATTCACATTTTACTGTTCAACACAAGTTTTTATTTTAATCAAACAATCAGGAGATAGTTCAAGGTGAACTGAAGGATAACAACCAGTTCTGAACACATTTTCAAAAATGGAGCTGTTTATTTGTCCTCAGTATTACCTATTCCCTTCTCTGCCTAGTAATCCTGACAATTCACCCAATTCCTTCCACTGCGATAACTGAGGAAGTTTATATGCCCACTTCTATTTTCTGTCCAGTCCATGCCTCACAATTTATAGCTGCATGTTCAATCATTTCTTCATAAAATTTATACTATTAGAAGGAACTTTATTCCTGAAACATGAATCCATTATAGTTGAGACAAAGTGCTTACTTAAGAAAACAAGAATATATGATTAAAAAGAAGAAAGCTGTATTTTTTAATCCCATATTGAGGTTGATAATGTCCACCAATGGAGACAGGGAGGAACAATTTTCAGAGAATTTTGCAGAAAATGACTTAGTAAACTGAAAAGCTGTGAAACAAAGAAAACAAAAATGTATGAGATCTGACTTTGAATGAAAAAACATATGGTTTAAAGGAGGAACTAGCTGGGAGTTAGAGACAATTCATTATACAGTATTTTCAATAACTTAGAGCTGTGGTTGCTTCTCAGACATTTTTGGAACCACTCCATGAATATGACTGCCATACACATAATATAAGCTGAACGTGTGGTGAATTAATGAATGAATGGACAAATGAATGAATGCATGAACTTCATCAAGTGGAAATCCTTGGCAAGATGTTCCACATGTTGATTGTTTAAGTGCCATTGCCATGACATACCATGATTTATTAAATGCTGGTGTTAGATTGTCTTTTCACTTCCAAGAAAATGCTGAGGGAATCTGTATTTCTACTATTTAGATGAAGACAAGAAAGAAGGCCAGGGAACTTTTCCAAAATCACTCACTCGCACAGCAGTGTAACTGCCACTTTGATTGTTGGTCAGTGATATGACAAAAATATGAGAAGAGTACAACACGACTGATTCAGATATCATCATTATAATCAAAATAACATGAAGTTTAACAAAATAAGGACACATGTAAGAAAAATAAATGAAGAGAAATAAATCAATTTTAATGAACTATCTCAGGAACAGAAGAGGAAGAAGGAAATAAAAATCAGTGGACACTCCAACACCCAACTCCAGGTCAGAAGCTTTCAGTCACCAACAAGAGAAAACCCAACTGGATGCGCTAGAATGATAAAGGAAAGTAATTGGTTGCCCTGCCTAAGAAATCAAGGACCCATTCAGGATTCAGTACAGTTCAATCTGGACTCTTCAGTGAGTCTGTTCCCTGCCTTCTTCTTTATGATTTCATTCATAGGCTTGATTTTCTGGTCCTGAACAGATGGCTTCAGCCAGTCCATGCTGTATATCCCACTTCATAATACAGAGAACAAGAAAAAGCATCTCTTCTCTTACTATCAAACACAAGAACCAGACTTCTTGTCAATTAAGCTACTTTATGATAAATGCATCCTTGACTCATCTGAGCTAGCATGAGATTTAGACATGATTAAGTTATAGATTTATTACAGTTTTTTTAATTAACTAGCTGATGGTTTTTTTAATTTTATTTAAAAGAAAATAGACACAGAAGATAGAAACAAAAAGCATGAAAAACAAACAACAACAACAACAATGACAGATCTGATACAATTACACTGTAGGTTTACACTCTGAGGTGGTTGAAGTTTGACAGTAGTTACAATATTACATATCGTTACCTTCATAGGGGTTGATCATATTGACAGACATAGACACGCAAGGTTTATCAATTCAGGAATATTAATTTTCTTTTTCAATAGCTAATGTACCCAGTAATACGGTTTTTTTAGCTGTCTTATTTATGC
>RJWM01016434.1:0-45547 GCA_004363535.1 Dasyprocta punctata
CTTAAGGTGTATGTACATGACTAAATAGAATATGATATAGATATATATGTGTATGTATATAATGCATATTATTTTATGTGCATATATATGCACAAATAATGCTGAATAGGGATATTCAACTTGTGTATATTAATGCTTTGAGAAATTATTTATTTTAAAGTTTTATTTTAAAAAGGTCAATATTTACCAAAAAATAGACATTCTATGCTTTCCAATTATGATAAAAATTTTGATATCAGCTTTAAAAATGTAAAGATGTATGTGTTTTCTCTATTTTGGGGAAGCATACATGAACAAAAATTTTAATGACATTGATGTACCAAATATTTGAAAACAACTGGCTTATTAAATAAATTTAAAGAATGACTAAATAAATAATAGTATATTTATACACTGCAGTATCAAGAATATCAAAAAGTGTTTGCTGACAATGAACTCTTCCCAAATAATTTAAAAAGTATTTCCTTTTATTTTCTTTTTTCTTTTTTTCCAACACAGTGTCTTTCTATGTAGTTCAGGCTGTCCTTGGACTTCATAGCCCAGGCTGGCCTCAAACTCAAAGTGATCCTCCTGCCTCACCCTCATGAGTGCTGGGATTACAGGCCTGTGCCACCATGCCTGGCCTAAAAAGTATTTTTATTGTTTTAAATTTACTATCACGAAGACCATTATGTTCTGTTTTGTTTTGATTTGATTGAGATACGGGATTGAATGCTGGGACTTTGCACTGCACTGCATTCCAGCCAATTTTTTTATTTTTAATTTTGAGATGGGGTCTCCCTAAGCCACTAAATTTACCAATCTGGCTCAAATTGTGCACTTCATGCACTAGCCACCCAAGAAACCATCATGTCTTCTTTGTTTAATAAAACTTGTATGAAGATGTGTCTTTGAGAATGAAAAAGGATAGCCATCAAGTCCTTATAGTATATTCAATTTTTAAGATTTTAAGAACTGAAATTAAAATGAAATAAAAGAAAATATGGTAGAAAAATATTTAGAAGTGTTTTATAAAGAGCAAAAGTAATTGGGCAAGGGAAAAGGAGGAAAGAAGAAAGGGAAAAGGAAAAAGACATGAATCTGTATATATGTATATGTAAGATAACTAAAATGACTATACTGGTGAATGTATTAGTTATTAAGATCGGTTAATACTCATATGATTAGATCAATTTTACATGCCTATCTCTGTTAATGTAAACAGCCATGTTGAAGGTAACGATATGCAATATTGCAACCATTGTCAAGTTCCTATCATCTTATTTTGTAAAACTATAATGTTACTGCTGTGGATTTACTGTTGTCATTCATTTGTCTCTTTTGCTTTTTGTCTTTCTTATATGTGTCTTTTTTCTCTTAAATAAAAATAGTGTTTTATGATCAAACTTAGTCATTCTGACAAAGTACATAAACATGCACACAAGCATACGCACACACACACACACACACACACACACACGCACACACACACACAAGAAAATTTTCCTATTCGGGTCTCCATGATTTTTCCATAAGGCCCAATTTTTATTTTGTGAACACCTACTGTTACTCTATGCATATATAATTGCATACAGTTTGTTTTTACTTTTAAAGAAATAGAAATATGTTATATATACTTCAGCACATTGCTTTTTTATCTGGGAGATTATTCACGTCAGTAATACAATTCTATCCTTTTACTTTGATACCTACTATCCTTGTATAGGTGTACTACAATACAATTTCACTTTTTTATTTATAATATTTCTTAATAAATATCTTAACCTCACAAAAATAGAAATAAAATTTAATATTATGTATAATTTAATTATTTATAATAATTTAATAATACATATAGTAATGTGTATATTTTTTGTTAATACTTATAAATGCAAAGTTTTAAATTATCAATCTCCAATCTCATCCTCCTCCTTAGATAGGTAACCTTGACTCAAGTGTTCTAGATAATACCCTTGTTACCACTATATTTTACTGTACCCATGTGTCTCTGTGATTCCATATGGTTTTACTTAAAGCAATTTTGTGATGAACATATCATTGTGCAAACCTATTTCTTTCTTTAGCATTTAGTTTAGTACCTAGCAATATTAAAATAATAGCTTTAACTCATTCAATTTACATATTCAATGGTATGTTTTCTTTTGTTTACTTACTGCCTGGAAGCATAGTCATAACAATTAATTAATGATGGTTAAATCTTTACTACAATCCAGGAAATATTCAAATATTTCATTATGTATTTTACTTTCAGAAATTTAGAGTGCATCTTCCTAATCAATTTTACAAATGCTTACTTACATGGATATGATTCCTTATAGTGTACAGCACAGATTTTTGTGTGCTATATTTTAATATTTTATCTAAATACATATTACTACATCTTGATATTATTCAAAACATTTTTTTCTGGGTTTGGTTGTAGCTGGGTGTTAGTAGGCACATGTTTATTATGGGTAAGGCTGTGGACTGAATCCTCAGCAAATTTTTCCACACAAAAGCAAAGTTTTATGCTCTAAATGAGGAAATACATTTTAAAATTACTTTTACTATTATATAATAATCTTCCTTAAGTATATTTTAATTTAACCATTAATAAACTTATTAATTATCATCTCTATCAAGCAATGCCACAATAAACATTTTGCCCTTTGTATTCTGTTTAAGTATTATGTACACTTACGTGTAGAATTACTCAATTTTGATACTTGTGCTTTACCAAATTTTTAAGTATTGATGAATAGCTCTCCAAACGGACTTGCTGATCAACATACTTACTGGTAGAGTACAGGTTATCCACTTCTGAGCATCCACATAATGACCTAGAGTTATGTCAGGCTATTAATATTTTTTATGATTTTTAATTTGTCTTCTGGTGCTCAAAAATGAAGTTAAGAATATTGTCAGATGTTCTCTCAACATTCAATTTCTTCATTTAACTTAAATTACCTTGGACATAATACTTCTAAAATTATCATTTTAAAATAATTTTTTCTCTTCTTTTTAAAAATTATAGTATCTATGTTATTCTACAAATAAAATTTTCATTTTGATTCATTACAAATACATTCACCAAAATTTGGCTTGTGTTATTGCCAGATGCTGATTTTCTCATGTATGGTTTTTTGTTTGTGTCTTATTTTTTAAATAAAAAAATTCAAAACAAAATAATAAAAGAGTAACAATAGTTAATACATTGCATATTGTTATCTTCGAAGTAGTTACCAGAGTGCAAGATACAGGCATAAAGATTGTCCAAACAATATTAGCACAAATCTTTCTTTATAATGAACTAGGAGAAACTAATACTATATCTTAACTATCTTGCATGTTTTTTCCTTTTCATTCCTTTTTCCTTTTGGCCACCCATTTTCTGTCTTGTAGCTGACCCTATCAATCTTTTCCTTTGAAATTTATGCTTTTAATATTCTTTGAGAATCAGTTCTAATGGAAAATCTATTTTGTTATTTTTCAATAATACTATATTATCTTAACCACTATAAAAGACTGACAGTATATTGCCTAATATTGTGTCTGGTTTAGATTTATAATACATATTTTAACCACTTTATTACTAGTAAGACTCACTATATACTTTAATCTTGTTCTTAAAAATTTAATATTCTCAGAAGTTTGTGGTCCACAAAAATCTTAAATTAGCATTTGTGAACTTTTAAAACACTTTTTAGAATTTTCAAAGAACTTGATTAGGGGTTATATTGACAATAATTGGGATCTTCATAGAATTGATTCTTTCCAACCGTAAATATGCAACATCTATCCATTTATTTACACAATCGGTTTTCTAAAAAGATGTATACTTTCCATCTTTGTAATCTAGCGTTTGAGATTCCTCTTTCTACAAATTAGCTATATTTGTCATACATGCAGAAAGGAAAGAATGCCTGAGACAATTTATAACTCATCAGTGACCAGAAACCTTAGATTTCTTTCATTCTGTGTTTCATGAACACCTTCATTTTACAGTCTTAATATTTTAATAGATATATGGTATAACATTTTCAATGGCTGAAGAGTATACTAAAGTGTAGATGTATCATTATTATTTTGAAAATTTTCTGCTGATGGATAGTACAACTTTTAATTTTGTTTTTTACATGTAATATTACACTTAACATCTGTTACGTAAAGCTTTGCTTATGTATCAGATTCTCAATCTTTTTTTAAAGTGGAATTACTGAGTTATTAGAGAACTTGTAAATGTGTCCAGGAATAGAAAAGGCAAGTAGAGACATAAAATTTATATGGCTACATCCTAAACCCAGTTGTATAATTTCTGATTCCCATACTTCCATGAGGAAAGACATTATTTATGATTCCCAAATTTTACTCTTAAATCTACTCCAGTAACTGCCATGCCCTCAGAATCACAATTACATGTAGCTGTACATGACAGGGGAAAACAGCAATGATGACATATTTCTTTATTATTTATTTTTCATTCTTTCATATACAAAATAATTTCACATACAGTATGATGGTTATATTCTGTGAAAATTTTAGGTTCAGGTTTTTTACATCTCCGTATTTCACTATCTTTAATGATATGACCTTTGCCTTCACTATCTGATTGTAAGAGGTCCAGTCATGTGTATCCTGAAGTAGGATAGAGAAATAGGATAGGTAAGTTGGATGGAGAAGGGGCAATGGGAATTCACCAACTCATAGAAGACCTTGAAGCATGAACTAATTATTTCTATTCACATTATTAGGCAGAAGTTGAAAGCACAATAAAATATTTGCACAAAAAGGAAATGTGAGACACAAAATGTATGTAGAAGTGACTAAAGGAAAACAAGTGTAACTTGCTGGGTTATTTACATTGTTTAAGGATTCTTTTTCTCTGGTTGGTATCCAAGTGATAAATTTGTGATGAGGAAAGGCTGTTCCCAGAAATCTAGAAATTAAAGATACAAGGTTAGGTCCTAATTTGTAGCACATCAAAAAGGCAATGAGGGCACAAGTGAAAATAAGTTTTCAGTTCAGTAAATATAAAGATAGAACTAGTGTATGATTAAGAGAAATAAACAAGTAGACAGTCAAGGAAATCTGGAAGGAAAAGCTATCTTAGTCATGATTTCCATTGAGACAGGCAGAAGGTGATAGAAGGCCTTAAGGAGTCAGCCTGTACATAATTATGAGAAAAAAATTGCTTCATTCCAAGGCTGGAAATGATGCTAATAATTTTTTCTCCATTTTCTCCAACAGCATGGAAGTCTTAATTGGTATGAGGAGCCATGGGCAGCATAGTTCATACTCTTGCTCCATAGGAAAACCCCAGAGGCATGTGCCACGCTGGATGATAATGACAGCTGTGACTATCAAATCATGCAACGAGCTTTTCAGTGGAGACTGGGGAGTGACCCCAGAGACCAGATGGGTTACCACTAGGTCTCCAAGGAGAGGAGCGTGGAGCTCTTTTCATGAAATGCCCGAATAAATGACAAATTTATTTAACAGGTATAGAGGAGGTGAAAGCAACTATATGTAGTGGCGAATTTTTAAATAGATTACTCTTTCAGAGACTAGGAAAATGATTTCTAGAGACTTGAGATTATATTTAGCAAAACACTCATTGGTTTGATAATATCTTGTTTTCTGGTGTACTTTGAGTACACAGGCAAACCAAAAATCAAAATGAGGCTGCCTTTCTTTTCTCAGATATCTGTAAATTTTAGTAACAATTGAAAACAAGCAAAGATTTTAAGCACAAATCAAATACCTTTGATATTTGTGGGTTACCTAGCTACTACTGAATTTGTTGATAGGCTAATATAGAAAAGTATATGCATCATGAAGAAACAAGCTAAAAAATGGTAGAAAATGCCCTTTTGGTTTTATGATAAAGTATATAAACTTTTAAGTAACATTAGTTAATATGACATGCTTCCAATATTTTAAGAATTGATCTTCAGACTTAAAAATATATGAAGATCTTAAAGAAACAGCCCTGGCTTATTGGTATACTAAAATATTTGGACCTAGATTAGCAATCTCACAAAAATTGCCTAATTCCAATTGATTATTTTGTCAGATAATGCTAACAACTGAAATATTCAGAGAAGAGTCACAAAAAATTCAACTTTTAAAAGCAATAATATAATCAATTATGCTTTTTTGTTATAAAATGTTCACTTTACAGATCAAACTCAGTACTGAATCCCTCAGGAACTGTGTGCTTGTCTACACTGTAATGGCTGTAAATCACTTTTCCTTTTAAAGGCATACAGACCAGTCACTGTGTGTCCAAAATACTTAACACTAATCTTACTAGACTTGGTAAATCTCTAAAGAACTAATTGAAATAATATTTCACATAGAGAAATGTGTTAAAGTCCCTTTGCATTTGGGGGACTACATGAGAAGAACATGTACTGAACAGACTATTAGCTCTTCATGACATGGCACTGCATGTTGAAAATATTCATGTTCATTTATTTCCACATGAAAAGGTTTGGTTTCAGAATGTTTGGTGATAATATTATAGTGCATTATTTCTTACCCTTAATAGTAGGACACATAGGTATCAAGTATCTGTTTAATTTTACAATACCAGATCTTAAGCAAGAAACTCAGGGTGGAGTTCAATTTCAGTTTTACTAATGTACTTTATTTTTTTTAATTTTATTTTAAAGATAGTAAAATCCAACAAAACAAAATAGAAGCCAATCAGAACAAAGCAGTGAAATTGATACCAGACTTCAAAGCAGGATACTAGGAAAACAATAGCTACTGTAGTATATCTTTGTTATCTTCACCATAGTTGCCCATTTCATCAGGTATAGCAAAATCAAACCAAAAACAAAACAATAAAACTGATCAAAACAGAATACTGAATAAAGCAAAACAATCAGAATAAAGCAAAACAGTGAGAACAATATTAGGTTTCAAAGACAAGCTAGAAGGAAATACCCCATATTTTCTACATTGCATACTGTCATCCTCCCAAGAGATGCTCAGACTGCTGGCCCCAGTCTTGATATAGTCCAATTTTTTTATGTATTTTTTGTGCCACCGGGGATCCAACTCACAGCCTTGCGTCTGCCAGACAGGCGCTTAAGCCACTGAGCCAAACTCCCAGCTGGCCCCAGTCTTGAAAAATCAACCAAACAATACAAGCATTTAGTTACTTTATGTACCTTAGTTGCTATCAACTTAGCTGGTCCTCCGAACCAGTGGGTTGCTTACTGGGGTGGGGGTTTTGATTCTCAGCCCACATGCCAGTAGATCATGGGAGGCGCTGACTTTTCTCTTCCTGGAACCCATTGTTTTGCTTATCAGGAAGGCTGGCTAGTTGTCTTCTTGTTGGATCCTCCCAGACCCAGCATGGCAGGTTCTTGGCTTACTAATGTACTTTAGAGCACAAATAATGATGGATTTAGTACCTTCTTAAGTAGCACATTTTAAAAGCATTTAATAAGTGTCAATCTGTGCTTACCAGAAAAATAGGTTTAATGCAAGATCTACCAATATATAAGAATTTATAAGAGTGGCTTGCAGTAGCCACCCACAGAGTCAGGTGTGGAAAAATCTGAAAGGTCTGTCTGCACACTGGAGATACAAAGGATCCAGTCAGAAGCCTGGAGCTCAGCGTAGTGTCCTATGTGAGTTCACATCAGGAAGCCAAAGGGTCTGCACCAGATGCTGAAGGATCTGTGCTGGAGGCTGAATACACAACACTGGAAAGCTGTTGTCTGTGCTGGAAGCCAGGAGACAACACCCAAGGTGAAGGTGAAGACTGAAGCTCCTCTGAAGAAACAAGCAAGCTTTCATTCTTCCTTTCCCTTTTATACCATTCTGGTGATAATTCTCCCTAGGGTGGGTCCTCCACACCCAGAACTATGTTCAGCCAATTTAGCACTGAGCATTATTAACTCAAGTTAACAGTAGCAGTTAACTATCAGAGTACAGGTTTCTTCGCAGTATACTGTAGTGTTTTAAATTTAGGATGCCTTTCAAAAACTTCATCCTTTCAGAGGATAGTGTTTTGGAAGGTGATTGGATCACAGTGATACAACAGCTGATTTGTTGTTAAGAGGTTGGGTCTGGTTGGAGGTGGGTCATTAGGACCATGACTTGGAAGAGCACAACTTCATCCCTAACTCCTACTTTCTCTTTCCACTTCCTGCCTACCATGATATGAGCTGATTTTCCTCTATCATGCTCTTCTGCTTGACCACAGACTAAGACCAAGAGCTAAAATAAACCTCTCCTCTTTTAAATTGTGACTATCAGATATTTTGTCCCAGCAACCAGAAGGTAACTAAGACAAATACTTTCAGTGAAGGTTTTTAATTTTTTTTTAGGAAATCATCTCCCTTCACAGAAACAGATTCCTGTAGAAATCCTTAGTGGTAAATTAATTTATAGGAAGAAAGCATAAAAGAGCAGAACCAGAAACATTTCTAAATAAATTATTTAACAGATTATTTGCCCATCTGAGGCATCATCTTCCTCAGTTGTTAGCACAGAAACTGCTGGATCCAAAGGCAGTAAAACAGCCTGTCTATAGATTTAATGTTAAATTCAAATGATTATGGCAATAGTTAAACCTCAATAAAAGTAAAGTTAGTTTTGGACTTTAAAAATGAATTATTTGACTTATTGTGCACTCACTGGAAAGCTAAAAAAGTCTGTCACAGAAATTAAGTGCAATCATATATGTTTCTGTGTCTTACTAAGTTATCTTGGTGAAATGTGGGAGATACAAAATTAGAACAAAAATAGTTTTAAAATAATGGCAACACTTTTATTATCAATATATTAACCTAAAAGTTAAAAATACTATTTAATCAATTTAATATTTTTCCATTTAATGCTGCAAAGCATAATGTCATTTGTTTTTAATAACATAAGGTTATTGAAAAGAAAATCACATATTAAAATTGTCACAACTAGCAGAAATAATAGTAGAGTTAGTTTTGGCTTCAACATCCCTGTGCAAATTGCTATTCATTTTGTATGCATTTTCTCAGCCTATGTCTCAATCTAAATCCTTTTCAAATCATTCCTGAATACCAACTTTATTTCTCCTTTTTCAAGTCATTCTAGAATTCTCCACTCTTTGGTACCAGTCTCTATCCTCCCCTATTCCTCTTCCATGGAACACTTCATTTTTTTTTCATAAAACTTTTCAAAATTCTCATACACACAGTCTTTCCTGCTTTGTCTATACCATTTATTATTTTATATATCATTACCATTAATATTCCAAATAATGCTTTATCTTTTGTTTTATTGATTAATCTAAAAAAATGTCATATTATTTACCAACTAAAGCCAGTAGGGACTTGCAATTAACATTTCTTTTCTATTTTGAGCACAATAACAAATCCAATCTTAAGTTAATTATGTTTACATTAGTATAATATATCCTACTATTCACCATAAAAAAGGAAAACACATGGCTTTTGTCTTTATTTTATAAATGTGTTCTAAAATATATGTGAATACTACCAAATGGCTTGTCATTGTAATATATGGGATGTCAAAGCATTAGTCCTACAAACCAAATCTAGCCCACCAACCAGCTCTGTAATTAAAGTATTTTTGAAATATATCCATAACCTGTTGTCTGTTGCTGTTTTTGTGTCCCAAATTTAGAGAGAAGTAGTTGCAACAGACTGGGAGACCAAGAAGCCTCTTTAAACCATGATTGCATGTAAAACTTATCAGCTCTTTTATTAGAGCATGGCAGGAAACTGTGTGTGTGTGCATTTGTTTTTGAGGTAGTATCTCATTATACAATCCATGCAGCTCAGGTTGGTGTTGAATTTGCAGTTTTTCTGCTTCACGCTCCTGGCTGCAGGGATTACAAATGTGTGCCACCACATCAAGCCATTGTATACATTTTGATCTTTAAAAGCCTACATGGTGTATAAATGTAATTGACCAACAAAGGAAATAGGGACAGTGGAGAAATTATTAATTCAAAGGTTGCGACAGAGAAGAAACAAGATGGGCCTCAATCATCTTATTGTCAGTGAAAGAGAATGTATTCCAAAAAGGAAGAGACATATCAAAAAGGGCCTGAAAGAGTTCCCAGAGGCCAAAGCAGGACCAAGTTGAGGGAAAACAAACTGATGATGGTATTGAATTACAACCGACAGAAGCTATTTGATGGTTATAAATGAGTCTACTACCAACTAAAATAAATAGTAAACACATGCAATAGAAATGAAGGAAAGGGATAATCACCACCAAGACAACACAGGAACTGTTTTAAGAAAAATTCATCAATAGTTATGGAAATTAATGGCTGAAATTTTAAGGAGAAACAGCATATTTTCAGAGTCTTAAATTATCTCTCTGAAGAAATGTGTTAATTGCAAATGGAGCAATGTAACAGTAAAGAAACCTGGTAGAAACCACCTTACCCAGTGGACAAGAATAACATCATCATTAAAAGGACACATGAACATCATTACTTTCTCAGTATGATGTAACTTCAATCTGTTTATCAGAAAATACCATATAAATCTAAAATTACTGATAGCTCAAAAAATAAGTAATTAGTACTACTGAAAAATATCAATACACAAAGGAGGACAGATGAACTGTCACAAATGTACTAACAGAACACCACAATGAAAACAATATACTAACAGAACACCACAATGAAAATAATGTACTAACAGAACACCACAATGAAAACAATGTGAGGGCATATATTATATCCTGGGAAAAAAAGCAGTGCAGTGAAAAATTATTAATATTCTTCAGTAAATTAATAATATTATTTAATGCTAATTTCTTAGCTTGATCATAGTGTTGCAGCTATGTAAAACATAAACGATAAGAAAATAGATAAAATTTGTGAAGGAACGATCTGTCTTGTTTTTACAAAATTTCTGTATGTCTAAAGTGACTTCAAAATAAAAAGTGGAAAGATGCTTTTGGAAAAAGAGCATATTTTCCTGATTAAGAAAATAGAAACCCAATGTGATGTTCTTTATTGTGACAATATTGACAGTTTACATTTAGATTAATAGCACAGAATTTTGAGAAGCTAAAAGAAAAATTGCCATTCTTTGGCACCATTTCTAGATAGAAGTAGTTTCCTTGACTTTCACATACTCAGAGTTTAAATGAGGAAAGCATGAGATACAGTAATTGAGTTGAAGAGGAGGAGGGTGTAACAGGATGACCTTCATTCCCTGGGGTCCTCATAACCAAGTATTCTGGGTACGTTCTGATTGCATGAGGACCGTCTATCCTGAGACAGAGCAGGAGGCAACAGACTGGACTGTGGGGGCAACAGAGGTCTCCCTCCTTCCTTTCCCCTGTGGAAGAGAAATTTTATCTTTCTTGAACTCTGAGAAGGACTTGGTTTCTTCATGTGGCTTATGGAAATCACTGTCACTATATTAGAGGCATAGCTTATGTTGGAATAAGGAATGCAGAAAGTGAGAACATGCCATGTCCTGAAAAATAATTAGAAAAGGAAAAAGAACCTTCCTCTATTTGAATGGATAAACTATATTTTCTTCTAAATTATATTAAAGCAAAGCACATTAATTTCAATAGCATGGCAAATATTCAGTGAGTACTTTTTGTGTGCCCAACACTCTGCTAGTCATTACTGGAAATGAAAAAGGAAAAAAAAAGGCAATGACCCTTGTCCTCACAATGTTCACCAACTCTAGAAACAACAATTAAATTCTCAAAAAAGAAAAATTAAATGAGATAATAATATATAAATATAAATAGGATACTCCAAAAGATGAAGATATCCAATAAAGAGAGAATTTAGCATTGGTGACATGGGAAAAATTAAAAGTTAACCTTCTCCTTGCAAGAGGTTAACAACAATAATATCAAAAGTTGTCTTTATTGTAATAATTAAACAAGGTATTCCTGAAGAGAAAATTGAGACATCTCCTTACAAAATACACTTTTTCATTTATATTTTTTAAATCTAAGAGTGAAAAATATCATTTAGAATTACTGGAATAAAATATGAGCATACACTTTTTTTGAACCAGATACAAAAGGAAAAGTCTTCAAAATTAAAAAGCAACATATTTGACTAAATCACAAAATTTACTTCTCTTGGATCAAATACCTTCATAAACAGTGTTTTAAAAAACTGCAAAAACAGATTGGGAGAAAATATAGGCAATTAATTGGAATAAAAGAGATTTGGAATCAAGAATATGTAATTCTGCAAATCCATGAACATTAATGGAAACAAAATGACATCATCATCACTAAGCTCAAACTGAAAATTTACATTTTCTTTCGTTATAAATTTAAACAGAAAACAAGAATAGCATGAATCATACTGTCAGTCTGTCAAGATGCTGTGAAGAATCTCAAGATCTGAATTCATGAATGTTTTTTCATGTAACTTTGCAACTGTTACAGACATAGAAAAAAAACTGTGTACACTCATAACTCCTTCCAAAGTATAGTTTACACTTATCATTAAGGGTTACTTATGTATTATTTTTTTAAAGTCATATATTGCAACTTGCTCAGTATCTACTATAGTAATACAATTGAATTCCTTTGGAATACTATATATTTTATTAAGAAAAAAATTCCACTATTGCTATTAAGGAAAATCAAAGTAGTAGAAAGCAAAAGTGAAAAGAGTACGGCTTCTGGGTGAAGAAAACTTCAGGAGTAAAAGCATGTTAAAAAGGAGTAAAGCATGAATTAATGACATGCCCTCCATAGTCTCTTGAGCAGTATTCCAAATTGGAAATGTTTCTATGAACTATTTATCTTTTCTGTTCATGAACCAGAATCCCTAGTTGTTGAGTATGTTGGCAAAAGAAGCCTTAGAGCCCCGGAAGCCCAGGCCAGATGTCTGGTGTCAGTTAGGTGTTATGGTTTGTGTCCAGACACCTTCCCCAAGCCTTATTGTGCTCAAAGGTGAGGCTTTTCCGGGGTGGTTGGATCTAGAGTGTGTAATGGCGGGATTAAAGGTGTATTGTTACTAAGTTAGTCCACTGATTGGTTTGGCATAGTTCTGGGTGTGGAAAATGGGAAGGTCCACCCTGGACATGAGTTGCACTGCTCAAAGCGTGGGTAGCCTGGATGGGGTAAAAGGGAGAGGCAAACTGTTGTTGTGCTGCTGCTGCTGCTGCTGCTGCTGCTGCTGCTGCTGCTGCTGCTGCTGCTACTGCTACTACTACTACTGCAAGCAGCTTTGCTATCTCCTGCTTGCTTGCAATAAGCTGTTTCTGCTGAGTGATGCCACTGTGAGCTGCTTTGCTATCTCCTTCTTGCCTCCAATAAGCTGTTTCTTCTCTGTGATGCCAGTCTGCCATGCCACCCCGCCATGCCTTGAATCCACCCAACTATGAACTGAAATCTCCAGAAACTGTAATAAATAAATATTTAACTTTGGGTGTTGGGTATTTGGTCTCAGGAATGAATAAGGTAACTAAGACATTGGGTAACTTAGACTCATTAGCAAGTGGCAAAGATGGCAAAGCAGTACTGGGGCCAGCTGACTCACTGGGGAGGAAACTCATAAAATAGGCTGACTTACTGAAAAGAAGCTCCCTATCCCAAAAGGGCTCTTACTAAGGGAGAGGCAAACTGTTGTTGTGGACAATGTTCAGGAACGTTGTTTAAGAGGGTGAAATATTTTAGGGCCGTTCTTGTATGAAACCCTGGGTTTGATGGGGAAGGCAAGCACATGCTAATGTGAGTGAGTGGAAGTTAAGAAAAACAACCACTCCAGTTATCTTCTTTCTCCCTCTCCTTTCTCCTTTCTTCCATCTCCTCTGCCTTTCCCTCTCCCTCTTTCTCTTTCTCTTCCCCTTCTTTCCTGTTCTTCAATCTTTTTTCCTTCTTCCTTCCTTTCTTCTTTCCTTCCTCCCATCCTTTTTTCTGCCTTTCTTTCTGTCAGTTATTTCCCCCAAAGGGAGTTTTACAGTTGAATAAGTACATGCACTAAATCCTCCAAATGAATGTAATTGTTATACATCATAATTATATACCAATTAAAAAGGTAATTTAGGAAATAGAAAATAAGTTATCTCTTCCAGGAGAGCCACAGGATATACTAGATATTAAATATTTTGAGGCATCCTATTTGTTTTTTGAACCCTGCTTCTGCCAAACTGATTATGACTATCTTATAAAACTTACATTCTAAGGTCATTTTATAAACACTATTCTAATTGTTTAAAAAACTCAAAACATCTTTAGATAATTTTTAATAGGGAAAGAAAACTTTCTAAACTATCAGTTTATGGTTAAAGATCACATTAAATGATGATCACAAATATATTAGAATACATAAACCAGGGTAAATTTCCAAGTCAGCAGGTTATCTCTGAGGTCTGATCATTGTCAAAAGTATCTTTATGGTTTATGATCCTGTCAGAAACCATAAGTTCACCCATATGGACATATATAGTATTCTTTCCCACCCAGTTAATTGTGCCATAAATAATTTCTCCTTATCTGCATATCGATTACAAGGTAATGAACGCCACTTCATATTATGCGAAATACAAATCAAGCTCCAGGCCCCATGAGATAATTTTCTTGGCCAAACTCCCAGGCCCTGTACTTGGGATGAACTTCAGTTGTGTCTCTAGGGTTAGTAAGTGTTATGTTTCTAAGTGATGATCTGTTTATTTCATGCCACATTTGCAAGCTGTCTTGTTCTCAAATGTACCATTAAGCACTATATTGATATTTTTAAGGTTTTCAATTTACTTTATTTTTATAAATTTTCATTCAAATTTGCCTTAACGTACCTTTTGTTCACCCTTCAGCTATGTAGTGAGCTTTGAGGTTACTCTTTCTCTCCACAGTGCTTTCAGGAAAAAAATATAGCAGCTAAAATTCACAGTTGGCAAAAGCATATTTTCTTCTCCTCAATCTTTAACATGATTGTTCCAATAAAAATAGTAGTTTGCTTGCAGATGTATCAAAGGAGACTTCTCATTCACTGACTTTCCTCTTTTGATGAAGTCACATACCTCTGCCAGTTTTTTTTTGGATATGCTAGTACTATTTCCCCTTTCTCCAAATAAAATTTAGGGTATCAATTACACATTGAGAATTTATTTGATGTCAGTCAGAGAAATATTTCTAAGTGAAAGATAGAATCTTTGAAATTGAGTCAAGTTTCAGGATGAGAAAAGGATGAAAAAGACATAACTGTTGAAGAAATGAAATCAATGTGTAAAAATTTATCAAACACAGAAGCAGCAAACAATGAAGGTAAAGAATTGGAAGGAGCAATTTCCTTTGACAATTTTGAACAGCTTCATTTCAGGTCTGAAATGCTCAATGTATTTGCTTAATAATATTTTCTTCCAAAATTAGTGCTTAAATAATTTATTTCTAAAGACTAAAACAACTAGAAATTGCATTTTTAGCAGTAAATTTAAAATACTTTCAGCTAAAATTCAAAACACATGTGAATCAAAGAAAGTTAAAATATTTTCTATGGCATAGAACCTTTCTTTGAATTACCCAACTCTTTGACATTTTTTGTATGTAGTTACAGAACTGTGAAATTCACCAAGAAAATATACCAAATCCATCAAGACCTGTGTAAACTGAAACCTGAAAATAGCAGTAGATTTGCAGATAGAATATGTTTTCAACTGTTATAAATCATATCCTACTACTCATAAGATGGGTCACAATAATGTTTTTAAATGAGGAGACAGTATAAATTGCAGGGTTACTTTGTAAGACAACACCTCCCACCTACTTTCTGAGATGGCCTTATCTTTGAAAAATGGGACCCCAATACAGCTGAACTTTCTCAAATAGGACAAAACATGGTATATTATTTTTTAAAAATGTAAACTCAGTGGATGCTGAAGACACATAATCAAGACAATGAAAATGCTTTTTTATCTCTGTTAAACTGAGAATTTCTAGATGCAACCAAAAACTTTCATATTTTCCATGGTTAAATTCAATTGTTTAACCATAATGGCATTCAATGTTCTGGTCAAAATACATCACTGAGAACTTGCAACTAGTTTTCTTCCTCTTTTCTTCTCTTTATTTACATACTTTTCAAGTTCTAGTTATCTTTTGCTCTCGACTTTCTCATGCAAATAGGGTTGGTATAGCTAGAAAACATACTTTTATAGAATGAATAATAGTTTTAAAGACTATTTAATATTATATTTTGGCAAAGAATTTTTCAAAATACCACTGGATTAATGAATTTTTCTTAGACTTATTTCCTTTTCATTGTGTCTCTCTCATGTTTTAACATTTCAATGCAGTTAATCCAATAACCCAGGTAATGAATGATTGTGTAGGTTGTCCATTTGTTCATGGCTTTACAACAAATTTGTAATTTAAATATTACACTCATTATTTTTAAAACTCATAACTTGGTTATCAATCAGCATATCTGTATAGTAGGAAATATTTACATATTTTAAATAATATACATTAAATAATATACAAAATGACATTGTAAAACTGTTGAGACCACTATGACGCAGCTCTGAGCAGGATTTAAAATTAACTAATTGACTTTCTGTTTATCTGTGAGCCTGTCCAAGGCCTAGGCCCCTTGCCTGGTGATGGGAGCTGATTCATAGTAAGTGAACCTCTATGAATCACTGGTCCTGGCAGAGGTCTGTAGTGACCTGTGATGTCAGAGATACCTCACAGGTCAAGATAAAGCTATCGCCAATGATGCCTGGCTCAGACCCAATTAAATACATAGAGACTGCACCTGCAGTCCTGTTCCCACCAAAAATGTCATCATGGAGATAAGACAGTTCTCCTAAAACTGGCACAATTTACTACTTGGAGAAGTTCTTGGAGTGACTCCAAGGTCCTGCTCATTCCTTGCTTTCCTCTAAATCTTCTCTTTGTTTATTATGAAAAAATAAATACGGGTGGCCGAGAAAAGCTCTTTGTCTTAGCCCTCATGATAGCTGCAGATTCAAGAACTCTGCAGGGGCTTTGATCCTCCTGGAGCCCTAAAATCGTACCACTTGTCTCATTTATTTAAGCCTTCACCATACACTCGTTCAGGAGATTGGGGATCTAGGCGGGGTCCCTGACATCAAACAAATACAGTGAGCAGGTGGCTTAGCTCAGTGGCTCAAGTGCTTGCCTGGTAAGCACAAGGTTGTGAGTTCGATACCTAGTACCAACAAAAAAAAAAAGTTAAAAAAAAGAGAAAAGAAATACAGTGATATTTCCAAGTTACTCCTGATTTTTTGAGACATTGAGGTATAAGGAAAATCTGGATACATTCACAATTTGTGAATAATATTTCCAAAGACAATTCAAAATTATAAATAATTTGAAAGATATTACTACCTTTTCCAGTACATATTTTTGTAGAATATATTTTTTAATAATTCATTGCATGATCTGAGATTTTTTGAGTCTTCACTCTTCCTCTGAGATGCTAAAAGACTTGAGACACTGCTTAGAGAAATGCCTGTGCAGTGAACATTAGGGGAGAAAATGTCATTCAAATTTTACCACTGTCCTTTGCATAAGAGAACTTGGAAATTGTGGTAGGGAAGTATTTTATCCCTTGCATAGTATCATATGAAATCAAGTTGCTCAGGGTTATATGTGTCACTGGAGAATGGAGAAAGTAGAATGCAGGGCCTAGATGCTTTCATTCTCTAGGAATCACCATAATACCTAACAACCAGTCTCCCTCCTGACATTGCCTATACTAAGAAGTGAATTTATACTATCCTTTCTATTTATATTTTATATATTTAGTAAAGACAATACAGTTGAATTTGATATATTCAAGTCTTTCCATTTGAGCTTGAGAAAACTGCTTAACCTTAACTCTTGAATTTCTCTATCTGAAAAATGGGGAAATGAATATTTATTCACTTTGAAACCTTTTATAAGGAATAAATGAATTGAACCATATTCACAGTGTAAATGACTTCCAGATAAAGCCTTATTTATTACTAATTTCCAAAAATCATTATCTTCATTGAATTTCTTGATATATTTTATCAGTTACATGGGGAAAGAATGCCAATTTTAAATATTGTTTTGTTTAAATATTGTTTTGAATTGTGTGAGCAAATATATAATTCAACCCTTGGCATATGCCTACATATAGTAAGTGCTCAAGAAAAATAAGTTACCTGTTGATTCTCTGGAGTGATGGTAAAATTCTAGAAGGCATGAAACACTGTGACACATTACTAGATATCTCAACTACCTACTTTCAAAACTAATCCTATGGTGTATCTTTAGCTTTTAGTGATTACATTTAGAGTCTCAGTCATGATCATTTCTACACATCTAGGATTTCTTGACTTAGAAAGTGAATATTCTTAAAATGTAAGGAAAAGAAACTTGGATTCAAGAGATAGTTAAATGATTGGTCAATCGGGAGGCTGAGGTAGGCGGAGTGTTGTGAGTTCGAGGCCGGCTTGGGCTACAATGCGAGTGCAAGGCTGGTCTGAGCTACATAGTGCGACCCTGCTTCAAAAAACCAGGACCCGGAGTTTGGCTCAGTGCCTTAAGCGCCTGCCCTGACAGGCGCGAGGTTGTGAGTTCAATCCCCGGTGTGGTAAAAAAAAAAAAAAAAAAAAAAAAAAAAAGATTGGTCAAAAATCACATTTAAACCAACTTTCTTTAGAACTAAAGCACATATCGATGAAGGAAAGGACATCATGCAGTGACACAGGTTGGGCACATTGAGAAGGGCTCATGGTATACACATCTCAACTGCCAGCCACTCAGTTGTTTCAGCTTCTCTTAGAGGTGTTTTCCAAGGTTTCGAAATTGGTGCACAAAATGTGCCTTACAGAATTGTGATAAAACGTGAGTTACTAATTACAGTTGTATGAAACAGTATATTCACTACTATAATAAATTTGCTGGAAAGAAGAGGATAAGGAGATGGTACACAGAAAGCAGTAAAGGCTAATGGGCCACAGAAACCAAATATTGAAGAAAAAGTAAATGTTCCAACTTGTTGAATAGGTCACAGTTTTCTGGAGTCCATTTCTTTTCTAACTCCTAACTTCTTTTCTTTTTTGTGAGCAGTAGGAGGATCAGGCTCCCTCTTTCCCTGCAGGCCCTGTATTGCAATTATACCTGCATATATTTTTAAATTATCCCTTGATACTTCAAAGTGAACAATGAATTAATTGAAACAAACCTGAAGACAAGGGAGCTGAGTTTTGTTTTAATTTGAGAATTTTACAAAATACAAACTGGACAAATAGAGAATATTGTCATAAGTTCTAATTATAAACACATTTGTGTGGCATGATTTGATGTATTGGAAAACTAAATTTCTTCAATTTTTTCTTTTTAATGTGAAAGCAAACCCGCCCATATGTTGCACTAATACATAAATATAATTTTCCAAGCCAGAAACCATAGCAACAGTTCTTAATAATAGAATATGATTGGCTGCCTATGAAAAAATAAAACCACATTCTAAATAATTAAACTGTTTCTCAATATAATATAATAATACCTCAAGCATTCTCATGTTTTTACATGTTCATTATGATCCACTGTTACAGTCTGTAGGAAAACCTATAATTACTAGACTGTCTATTCTGCAGTACATTCTTTTTGTCACTAATCCATGAATTAAAATGATAATTCAAACAAAATAACCTGTCTGGAAAAGACAAACCTGAGAAGTAGCTCTTTTACAATAAATTCTTTTTATATCAGTCCATCCAGTTGAACACATTTTCTTTGTGATTTCATTGGAAGATTTTTAGATTCTTTAAAAGGGGTCATTTTCAAGAATACTGGCTTAAATTAAATGTCTATCAATTTTCCTTGATACATCTGCATTCATATATTCCAGGAGATTAAACAAATAGGTAAAAGCTTGCCACTGAAATAGTGTATTCATACACAACAAAACTACTGACAAGAGAGAATTTCAGTTCAAGCTTTCATATGTCTAGCTTCTTAATAGGCATTTGGCATCACTGCAGCAAACATCTGCATGGCTAAAATCATTCTATTCTTTACCTCATTGCTTGACAGGACCTTCCAAAAGCTTGGTGGAATCAACTTTACCAGGTTCCACGACAGAACTCACACCATATTCCCTGTATGTTATTCAAATGTCTTGCAGGAGAAGGTTACAGAAACACATAGATAAATAACTGAATAACAATAAACAAATGAATAATTCATGCACATGAAAGGTTCAAGCAGTGATATTCATACATATGGTGCTGCTAAGTGAAAAAGGCATTCCTACATCCAAATATAGTATCAGTACCAGATCCACTGAATAATGCTTTATTTCTCCAAAGGTCAGCAGGATATTACTTAATCTGCAAAATTCTAAGACTGTCATCAGTAGCAAAGTCAGAAATGGTAGTAATGATTTTGATTCCAGATGTCTCAGTCCTACTTTCAATGAGTTAATGAAAAGACATACACCTCACTTCAATGTTTTAAATATGATATATTTGAGTGCTGTTCAGAATATATTTCTCAAATTCATGCATGCTGTGAATAAATATTTATGGGGAGCATAAGGGTGTATTCACATATTTCTCAACATGTTGTGAACCATCTTGTATTTTAGCATAGTTTTTGTTGTATTGCAGAGTATTTAATTTTCATAGGGATACTGACCTCAACAGTAAAACCAATCTTCTTAACAAGATTAGTAATTGTTACTGCTTTGTTATTGCTGTGGTTGTTTGAACTAATAAATACTGTTTTTGAAGTTATTTTTGATAATTTCAGTAGTTCCAGAGCATATATATATATATATATATATATATATATATGTTAGAAACAGTCTTGCAAGACCTCTTTCAAAGTAATTATATACAGCACTTCTTTTGCATAATGTTTTAGCATTTTCTATGAACTTGGCCACAAAAATGATGAAAGTGTCCATTTTAAAAATTATAAAAGGTGTATGGCTATAACCATAAGCTACCCACAAAGCAGCAGAAATGTTGCCAGATCTGCATTTTGATGCCTGGTGACTAGCATATCGCCAGTTGATACTATCAAAAATTGCGTGCGCATTTCTGGAAAATGAGATAAATGAGGTAATACTGGTTTAGCATTTCAGCTTTTCTGTTCATTCTTGCTTTGATTATAAAATATAGTAAAGTACAGCTAACCCATCCCTTGTGTCACACATCCATTTCGAGTTTAACACAGAAAATCCCAAAGTTCATTATATCAAATGAATCCTGCAGAGTAAAAACATTCATTTAAAGTAAATTTTAACCCATACTTTTCACAATTATTTTACTGAAATGTTACATTTAAAGTATTCTTAGAAATTTCATTGTTTACCTATTCCCTAAATCTGTTTAAAAGGTAATTATAGCAATGTTGTTTCAGAGGTCATTTTATATATAATAATAGAAGAGAAACAAATCCTTTGAGATATATCTAAAAGTATCTTCAATTTCTCTTAATATTTGCATGGATGATAGTGATCATGGATGTGTGCTATAAATATATTGGTAAATACAACAAAAACATAAAAACACCAAATGACGAATGTATCATCTGTTTTTAAAGAACAGTAGGAAAATATTCTATAATTACTTCATGAAATAAAAAAGCATAAATTTATGTCTTGGTTACTTTTCACTCATTGCTGAGACAAAACACCTGACACCCATAATGAAGGAAAGAAAAGTTTATTTAGTTTACAGTTTTTGGAGGTTTCAGTCCATAATCAGCTGGCTCTAAGGCAGGGTAGCATGGCACTGGGGCAACACTTCAAGGCAGCAGCTAAGCAAAAGCAGCCACAGTAAAAGGGGACAAGAGCAAGCCTCTTCTCCTCCTTTATATTGTACACAGGTTACCCCCCCACCCAGGGTGGGTGTAGCATTCTCAAATCTCCTTGCCTTCCTTTGCACAGACTGAGTATGTTTACAAGGTAAGAACCCTGGCTCCCTGCTGAGTCTCTCAGTTAATTTGAGAAGGTCTCTATGACCTTCTCGAATTGACACAATGAACAGGAAACCTCATGTGCGCTATACCCCAGGATGTATAGTTGCTGAGTTACTTAATTATCAGGGACCTGGCCTAGATCCCCAATCTTCTGAATGAGTGTATGGCAAAAGCTTAAATAAATGAGACAAGTGTTATGATTTTAGGGCTCCAGGAGGGTCAACGCCCCTTGCAGAGTTCTTGACTATAATGAGGGTTAAGACAAAGAGTCTCTCTCTGCCACCTGTATTTATTTTCATAGTAAACAAAGAAAGGGGATACTGAGGAAAGCAGGGGATGAGAAGGACCTTGGGAGTCACTTCAAGGACTTCTCCAAGTAGTAAATTGTGCCAATTTTAGGAGAACTGTCTTATTTCCATGATGACATTTATTGGGGCAGTGAGATGCCTGCAGGTGTGTGATGTCTGCAGCTGCAATCTCTATCTATTTAATTGGGTCTCAGCCAGGCATCATCATTGGTGGCCTTATCTTGCCCTTTGAGGTATCACTGGCCTCACAGGCCACTAAAGGCCTCAGCCAGGACCAGTGATTCATAGAGGTTCACTTACTATGAATCAGCTCCCATTGCCAGACAAGGAGCCTAGACCTTGGAAAGGCTCACAGATAAACAGAAAGTCAATTAGTTAATTTTAAATCCTGCTCAGAACCACTTCATAGTGGTCTCCAATACTTAATTAAGCTTCTAGACTTCACAAGTTGACACAATGTATAAGCCATGCCAATTTATTTCTTATTAGAACAGTATTCTATTGCAAAATGTGTGCTTTTAAAAGTAAAATATGAGAATATAAATAATAATCTCACATTTTTTCCAAAAGTAAAAATTCCAAGTTGCTAACATACATATTGATGTATTTATTTACAATAATTTCTTAAATATGCTAGGTGGTGTTTCCTTTCAAGGGTGACTGTAAATTTGGAAAAACTGTAAATTCTTTTCCTTTACTATCTACAATCAGTTTTAAGAAAAATCATTCTAGAAACCCATGCTTTAAAGCAGCAAAGAAGTAAAAAGTTATAATACTTTGAGGGTTAAAATCTGTATCCTGATCAGTAAATTTTATGACTTAAAGTGAGTCCCCTGTGATAACATTTATTATAGCTAAAATGATTGGAACTGGGGCCCCATGACACTATTATCTGTTCCTGCAGCTTTATTGAAAATTAGCAATTCCATTTATATCTATGAGATTTCAAGGATTATACTGTTATAGACTAGAAAATTGATAGATTTATGAGTCTAGTGAATCCAGTTGTACCAACTAACACAGCAACAGAGAAAATTTAGAGGTTCATACTCCTAAAGGAGTTAACCTTTGGATAAAGAAACGTGTTTCAAGTAGAATGTGAGAAATTATTGAATCCATAAATTGTCTCTGTTGTAAAGCAAAAAAAGAGAGAGAACCAAGAGTATAAGTCTAAGGTTTGTGTGAAAAAGAATAAAAAGTGAAAGTTATGGAAAACAATTTGTATTACTACTTCGTTGCCAATAAAGTTGCTCATGATGTTATTTATTGCTCAAGTATTGTTCGTATTGGCTTTAGATTCCTTTTTTGGTTTCTTTGTTTCAAAAAAATACAGAATGTGCCAATCTGTACAACATCTTGAATCATAGAATATGTATCTCATCTCTCCTAACCTTAGCATTGCACCTGGTACAAAGTAGACATATAATAAGTATGTATAGACTGTTGTTTTTGACAAGCTAAATATATGTTCACTACCTTGGGTGTATGCCAATAACAAAGATGCCAGTTTAGTTTTCCAATAATTGTATGGAACTAACTTGTTTCCTACAAAACTTGACAACATCTTCTATGTTACAAAGTCAACCTATGGCCTCTGGTTTTGTTAGGCACAAAGATCTGTTAAATTATACCCTAGTGATACATATTAGTGAAATGTCCTTACTATTTTCTCTTTGTATTACTATTGTTTTCATAAACCAAAATATACACATGCATTAGTTCACTGCAGAAGAGTTGATACTTAATTCATTCATGCAGCCAAGGTGTAGTATTTGATGGTATCCTGGTTTGGGTCTATGCTGAAATCAGTAGGTTAAGTATTTTTACTTCATTCTTGTTTCAAGGTACATTAAAGAAATGCTAAAAGAATATAAAGTAGATTATTTACCTTCCAAAACATTAAAACTTTGTGGAATAAAGACATATTCACAAACACATTCACACAGGAAGAGGGTTGATAAAGAGTAACAGAATTACTTCAGAGCATCATCTGGAGATGTGGCAGATATCCTGAAAGTAGAGGACTTGATTCATATTCATATTATCATCTTTACTGATAATAAGGTTTAAATAAGTAAAGTTGAATGAGGGGAAGATTTCAAGTACATAGTACAAAGTCCTACCTTAATTTATAGAGGCAATAATGAGAAAATTTATTTTTTTCTTTTGGTCATTCAACTGGAGAACTGGGGATGATTAATATGGAATAAAGAGAAATATATTAATAGTTACATTTCAATTGTCAATAACTTCTCTACTTGTCAACCTATAGAAACATTTAAACTAATCTTTTTAATCATTTCTGACTACTGCCATGAAATAATGTCACAAATGTAGAATTTAAGTAAGATACATCTAACCATATCTTCCTACCAGATAGCCTCCTTCCTTCCTGCAAGTATCCTATGTATGGAATTAAGCTGGAATTTTCAGGTTTAGATATTTTTTTAAGTATTTCTGTCCTTCACGAAATTCTTTACACATTGATATGGAGAGTTGACAAATGACAGCACATAGGAATGAATTTCCTAGCTCCATAAATACCTCTTTGAAGCCAAGTTCCCATAATTTATTTGTTTTATTAATATCCACAACATAAAAGCCAATTTTTGTTTTCTTAGAAGCAGATGAAAATTGTTTGTCAAGTTCTTTACATGCCAGTACATCACTTTTTCCTTGGTCTAATACTAAGTGACAGCCCTGTATTGTGCAATTTTAAACTAGGTCTTCAATTCACAGCACACATGTTGAAATTTGTGATAAATGAAATAGATATTTAATGACAACTAATGTGTAATGATACAGCATAATATAGGTGGTTTGGCTCAGGAAATCCTGGCAAACATTATGCCATCAAACAAGAGCAGCTGAAACTTTAGCATAATTCCATACGATATTCAGCTATAGAAAGATTTCATAACAGAAAGATCAAGAAAATAATACATCTACTGGGGAATGTGAAAATTACTTTGGAACTTACTTTGCTATTTGCATTCTATCTTGGAACATGCCAAGGTGTTTTGAGCTTAAGATTTTATTCTTTATGTTTATGGAAGGTTCTTATGTTCCAAATGAATAAATACATATTTATTTCTAAGTGAACATACTTTTGAATACAAAAGAGCATACACAATTATTCTAAATAAACATCAGAATATTAGTCTATTTATAATCTAACACTATGTGTGCAACATCTTAAGATATTTTCGATCTTTTATAGTTAGAAGAATTTTATCCCTTTTAAGTGAAGACAGATATAATATATAGAGAATGTAATGAATAGTAAAACTAAAAAGCATTAACAATTATATTACTTGCCAATAGCCACTGTTTCCTCAGTCTTTTATTTATGTACATATAATTTAGTTTTTTCAAAAAATAGAATATCAAAATATTTTGAGACTCTAACTTGGGTCTCCAAAAACCCTACAACCTTAATCAAAGAACAGTCTTTTAGTTTTCCAAAGAACCTCAGGCTTTAAGAGGGAGTGAATACAAATGAAGCAACAAGAGAAGACGGGTACATATGCCCAGCAGGCTAGATCAGCTACAAATGTGCTAACAAATAAGAACA
The DNA here is from genome assembly GCA_004363535.1 of Dasyprocta punctata. Taxonomy (NCBI): domain Eukaryota; kingdom Metazoa; phylum Chordata; class Mammalia; order Rodentia; family Dasyproctidae; genus Dasyprocta; species Dasyprocta punctata. Next base: position 25,753 of record RJWM01016434.1, read on the forward strand.
CAAGGTGTCTCATAGGGGGAGGAATAAACAGCTAGAGCATTAAATATAGAGAAACACATTTGTCATTTTTACTAAATAGGGATTAAATGATAAGTAATTTGATGTAGAAAAATGTTTAGATCAGAAAACTTTTCAGGAACAGATTGTATACATTCAGAAGAAAGTCCTTATGCTCACATATGGAAAGAGAGCCTAAGTATATTAAGTATAGCCAGACTAACCCTGCTTGGAATTAAGGTAAAGTATCTTTTTGTTTTCCTTTTTAGTTTTAAATGCACATTAAGGGTTAAAAATTAAGATGTAATAGTGGAGCCAGGAGCTAGCAAAAGTTCCTATAATTATGTGTAACCCTCTCTATAATTTCTCAGTCTAGTCACAGCCTCCCCTCTCACTTGCCCACCTCAGTCTTCAACACAAAACATAGAAAACACAAATATTTGCTATGAATGAGTTTCTTGTGGAAACTAACAGTGGCACTGAAATCGGAGTTAAGGTGATTCCAGGCAAAAGGGCAGCACAGTATTAAAATGAAAAAGAAAGTAATATACAGAGTCTCACAGAAAGCAAACAAGCAGAAGTCTCAAGTTGAACAGGTCCCTGAGCACAAGACTAAGGCTACCTTCAACTAGAATTTTGCAGGACAGGATCACCCTAACTGAATACAGATAATGTATTTATATTGATTCATACCCTATGTTTAACATAAACTTATCTCCCACATCACTAGTGGTTTTTTTTGCAAATGTGTTCTAACTGGATAAATAATATCATTGTACTAAAATATTATACAGCTTTTATGTCCCACATTTCTATTATTTTCTAGGTTTTGTTTTATTTTTACCCTTTTAATATAAAATGTCAACAATATTCACATATAAATTGGGCAAGCTTGTCTGATTGCCTCAGACTGAAAAATTAAATGTTTACAAGTTATGATACACATTGTCAAATCTCTTCACAAAGATGTGTATTTTCACTATTACCATCATAGTATAAATTTACCTGTTTCATTGCACCATTATCCTGTGCTGAGTATTTTAATCAAATGGCATTAATTAACATCTAAAATGCTCTGCATAGGGATATTTTTAAGGTTCTTTATAACAACTTCAACTCTCCCAGTTTTTCTTGAGAGTTAGATATCATTGAAGCAAACCAGGAAAAGTAGAGAAAACTGGTAATTTGAGCCAGAGTGTCATTATTAATTAGGGTTACGTCATAACTGTTTCTTTTACTGTTTATGAGAGTCATATCTAAGAAGAAATAAGCACTCAACCATGGTTGTAAAAGAAGTTCGAGATAAAGAAAAATTATTTACTAGTAAATGAGATGTAGTGTGAAATCATGAAAGCCATGTAGTATTAAAAGTACTAAGTTGCTATACTCTGAATACCTGTGTCCTCCCAAAATTCTACCTGAAACTCAATCATCAGTACAGTTAATAGTTAAGTGATGTATTAGATAATGTAATGGAATTAGTGCCCTTATAAAAGAGGCGTAAGAGTTTGTTCCTTCTTCCATGGGAGGACACAATTAGAAGATATCATTTTTATTCAGTTTTTATTTTTATTGGAGCAGATAGCCCTCACTGGATACCAAATATAATATGCTGATGCCTTAATCTTGGACTTTCCATCACCATAACTATGAGCAATGAATGCTGTTTTTAAGTTACCCGGCTTTAGGTATTTTGTTACAGTAGCACTTTTAGATTGAGATATAAACTGAGATACTAACACAAGCAATAGCTGTGAAAACCAGTGATTGACTCAAATGAGTCAAACCAAAAAGTAAATGCATTCCACAGGCGCACACTTATTTTAGAAACCAGTTGTTAAGAGGTTCAAAGGCAAGCTAAGTAAGTTAATCTGAATTCAGGGTAGCTGGAAAAATCAACTATGATGACCAGGAAAGACATCTTGAGTGACAGAGGTCCAGAAAAATGTCCCACAGAGCCCTAGGCATTACTGATCAATGTGGCCAAGCTAACTCAAACAAATCAATGTCAGGAATTCAAGAAACCAAGGTTCGCAAGGAGGAGACTATGCAAAGATTTAGAAGAGAGTTGGAATTACTTCTGGTTCATGGACCCTTTTTGTGCCTATGTAATTCTCGCTCAAGAAGCTTTTTCAAAATGAGGTAGAAATCAGGTAGGATACGGGCCTCCATCTGTTATTTATTCGGTTTGGGAGTAGGCAGATCCATATGGTAATAACACCCCACGTGGTTGCCACAAAAGGCTGCAAATGAGATTATAACACAGAAGTTACAAAAGTCATTACGTTTCAGGGAGGGAGGAATTCTGTTTTCTAATTATACACAACTTGGAAGTGAATCCCCAACATTTTTGGTTATAATGAAAGGAGTAAAGAGTAGAAACATTCTCACTTTGAGCACATCATTGGCAGGACACCAGAAAGTTTACAGTACAAGGAAAATGGATAACAAGGGAGTTTTGGATATAGGGAGGGAAAATACTCATTTTCTATATTCTGAGCTCATGTATGATATAGTCCCTTTTTTTAGTGACAGGATTGCCTAAACCGTAGCAGTTTACCTATACTTTGTATCCTCCCAGAGACTTCAACAGAAAGCAGTGAAATTGAGAAGCACAGACAGATCTTAAGGAAAACATATTAGCTTAGCTCAGCTCTCTTTCTCTAGTCTAGTATCTTCATAAACATTAGGGGTGATGTTGGAAGCTCATTCTAATTTCATATGGCACATGCCAATACATCTTTTTATTTTCAAGACTCAGCACTGAGGATCTGGTAAAGAAAAGGCAAGCTTTACATCTCAACCCAGATATCTTGCTGGGGGATTTATATGGCTCACATATTGATCAGCATTTTGCAAAGGAAAGAGAGAGCTGATGCTCTGAGTATATTGTTTTCTCTAACTCACATCTAATTTGCTTATTTCTGGAAGCAATTACTAATGGTTCTTCCATCTTAGAATTAAAGAGGGCTTTTTGTTTGTTTGTTTGTTTATTTGTTTGTGTTCTATACCAGTGAGCACTTCATATTCAGTCGAATCTAAAAATGGGTAATACCTCCCTTAAAAAGACTGTATCATTTCTAAGGCATTAACCTCATACAGTATTCCATAAATAGAAGTTTGTAGCTTCCAACTGTTTTTCACTACAAGGTGCATCAATCTTTCTATCCTCCTACCATACCTACTAACATACAATTCACAGATGTTTACTTCCTAATGACCTGATCAAAAATACTTCGATAAATTTAAAATAGATACATGCATAAAGGTCGTCATTCAAACCATATAACCTTAACATAGGCAATTTTTTCCTGGAAGGTCAAGCATTTTTTTTAACCAACATTTTAAAGTCACTAAAACACTACATCTAAAATAGCCAGTGGCTTAAAACCACTATGAATCTGCTGGATAATGGGCTAACCCACCTGGGAGCAAAGTTAAAATATGTTTCTACTTCATTTTGATTCATCAGTGAGTATCACTTTACATCCATTGTAGAAATCTTAATAGTTTTTTTTTTAACAGATTAACCTGAGTTAGGAATTAGAAACATTCCAAAGCTATTCATTCTTCAGAATTATAATGTAGGCACTAATTGCCAATATACAAACTAAAAGCTTGTTTAGGAAACTTAATCTCCCCTATTTATTAATACACCATTGGAATTTTCTTTCCCAGTGACACAAGTAACTAAAAACAAGACTTAGTGATCCACTCTTCTTAACCATATGTGAAGATATACCTTTGACTCATGCTCTAGATACTCTTCTAAGCCCTGGGCTATAGTCTTTGACTTGGAAAAGCTTACATTCTAATGTCAAATGTTAAAAAAAAAAACTGCAATGTAAAAGGTAAGGTAATGACTAGAAAGTGAAAATAGAAAAACAAAAAGCCTGGAATAAGGCAATCAAGGAGGGAAACAAATGAAATTAGATGAGAGAAGTGGCCAAGATCTACTGCTGTACTGGTGCCAATTCAAAAAGTTATACAAGCTTACCATTAAATTTTCAGGAATATTATCAAGCCATTGTTGATCTATGGTATGATCATTTATAGCACTGAAATCACTAAATAGCAGGACTCTTCCTCCTTCAGAAAACTGGTTACTTAGCATTTACAAATTACTACCTTAAGGCACTAAAAGTCACGTGTCATACACAATTATAATTCCAGCAATCTAGAAATCACAAGTTTGACCTAGGCTAGGCAACTTGGTGACCTAGTGAAGCTCTGCCTCAAAAAGAACAAATATAAAAATGAGCAAGGAATGTTCCAGTGTGAAGGCCCTAGTTTCAGTCACCAGTGTAGTAATGTAATTAATAAATTAATTAAAGCTCTTAAGCTTTACAGACATAATCATATAGATTATACACTGGATGAAAAACTGGTAGACAGTGTTTATGCTACAATAAAAACTCTCTCAAGCTATTGAATTAAGAAAACACTATAGGGGAGGCAGAGGGCAAAAGTGCAAATCTTAAAAAAAAAGTGAAAATTTTAAAAGTGAAACTCTTAAAAAAAACAAACAAACTGAAAATCCTTTAGAAAGCTGTTATGGCTTGTGTCTAGATGTTCCCCCAAAGCCTCATGCCATCATAGGGCTTTTTCAGAGGTGGCTGAATCTAGAGTGTGTGATGCTGGGATTAAGGGTGTGAATACCAAATCAGTACACTGATTTGTTTGGCACCATTCAAATCTCAGTAACATGGATAAGATAAAAGAGGCAGAAAGACACTGTTAAAATCCTTTGTTACTTTGCTACAGTTTGCCCACCATGAACTGTTTTCCTCTACCATGTCACACTGCCTTGAAACCAGCCAATTATGGACCAAAAACTCTACAAACTGTGAGCTAAATAAACCTTTCCTCCTTTAACTTTGGACATTGGGTATTTTGTCTCAGTAATGAGAGAAAAGTAACTAAGACAAATGCTTTTTACAGTAGTTGCTGAAAATACCTTAGTTGCATGGAACCAGAATTTCTCCAACTTTTGACTATTTATAAATGAACCATATTTAGCAGATTTATATGACCTCAGGCAGCATCGTCTGAAAAATGACCTTTGCTAGCAATGGCATAGCTGCAAGAAAGATGTGGCCAATGATAGCTGAGAAATGTTAGCACTTGTCTTTACATGTGTGCATGTATGTATTATGTATTCCTTGCAGTCTTGGGGATTGAATCCAGAGATTTCATGCTATATCCTCAGTCCTTTTTTCCATTTTATTCAGTCTCACTAAGTTATCTAGCCTAGGTCAGAACTCATTATATGAGTTTAAAGGTACAAATTTGTCTCTAAGCACAGTTTCTGTTACATTCTAAAAATTCCAATATGTTGTATCTACATTATCGTTCTGTTTACATTATGATTTATCCTTGGATTCCAATGCTATTACAAAAGTATTTTTGTAAATTTTGAGACTTTTCATAACTTTACTTAGCTTTTTGAAATTTTTAAAAAGATTCTTCAAATTATTTCAATTCCTTGAATATTTTGGACCTGTTTTATGGCCTGACAAATAATCAGTGCTGGCAAATATTTCATATATACATGAAAATATAAATATTCTGTCAGTGTTGGGTACAGCATTCTATGTCAAAGTCAGTTACATAAATTTGGTTAATTATATTATGTATGGGTATGATCCTGTGTCACCCAAAGCCTCATGTAAACTGGATGGGGCTGAGTCTGGCAATAGTGATTGGTCTGTTGTCTAGCACTGGCATTGGCAATGTGAGTGCTGCACCCACCCAGGGGTGGAACCAACTTACAATGTAAGAATAAGAGGAAGGTGCATCTTTCTCTCTCTCGCAGGTTCACTTGCTGTTACAGCGGCCATGAATGGCTGTCCCACCACGCCACGCTGTCTTGGAGCCAACTAAGTATGGACTGAAACCCCTAAGAACTGCAAGAAATAAAGCTTTCCTTCCCTAATTTTGGGCATCAGGTATTTTGTCTCAGCAATGAGTAAAAAGTAACTAAGACGTACTGTTCAGCTTTTATGTGTTCTTACTATGTGTTTGTTCCATTCATTGGCATATGTACATTAGAGTGACCCAGTAGGATACTGGATATATTTATAGTTATATTGAAATACATATATTTTAAATTTATACTTATATATAAATATACCTTTTATAGTTTTTAATTGTATTTTTTTGCGCTTACACATTTCTATATATTTTAAGACATATTTCTTACAAGCAGCAGGTGTTTTATCTTTTTACTCATGAAAAATTTTAATTGATGTTTTATTCTACTTATGTGTAATACATGTAATGATATGTTTCATTAACTTATGATATGACATGATATGTTTCTTATATTTCAGTCTTGCCTTCTTTTGGGTTAAGTCCCTTCTCACATTTGCCCCTTTTCTTTTTGTTTTACACATTATTTTCTATTAGTTGATGCCATAAAAACTGAAGTATGTATCCTTAGCTTTTTACAGTTACACACAAATTAGTATTTCATTACTTCCCAAACTATGCTGTTAACTTCTGATATTTTTGTGCTATGCTACATTTGTTTCTACATATATTTTGTTTTATGCTTAGCACTTATACTTACCTATATAAATACATGAAATATATATCTCTTTATTTCTCTTCTCACACACTTGGATTTCCATCTGGTACTCTTTTTCTTCAGCTTATAAAGTTTCCTTTAGTATTTCTTCTAGGATGATTTTTCTGTTAAAAAATGCTGTCTGTTTTTCTTGGTTCAAACATGTCTTTATTGATTCTGAAGAATATCTTCACTGGGTGTAGAATGGCTGTTAAATGCAAGGTTATCCTATTTCAGATCTTAAACAGTATTCCATTGTCTCCTAGCTTCAAAGCTTCTCTCTGAGTGTTTCAACTCTAGATTCTTAACTGGAACAGTTCTCTACCATAACCATTATATTTCTTAGATATTTTCAAGTTACTTTCAGAAGAAACACTATCTGCCACAAGCCAAAGCATTCTTGAGGTAGAAATACCCTCAAATAATTATCATTCACTTATTTAGAAAATGGGACCCCTTGAGGAGTTTGAAAATACTTTATTGCCAGAATGTACATGCTAGAGAGAGGATACAGCCTGAGCCTCACATAACTTCCAATTATGTGTATTGCATCATAACTAATGCATGCCTGCCATTTATCTTAAATCACACAAAATTTCTTTAAAAATGAATAAAATATAACATAATAAAACACCATATTAAATCTTTTTTGCTAGGAATTCCCAAAGTTCAGCTTCTCAGCTGCCATGAACTAAGCAACTTTGTTCTGCCAAGTCATTCCATCATGATGCTCCTGCCTTGGAGCCAGCTGACCATAGAATGAACTCTCTGAACCCTGACTGAATTAGACCTTTCATTCTTTCTGTTGCCAGCAACAGGCAGTTTGTCCCAGTGACAGGAAAGCTGATTAATACAGGAAGTTATCTACAGCAAAAGGGTTTGAAATTCTAAGTCTCGTGTCATATTTTTACCTTCTTGACTCCCTTGTGTGTTCAAATATTATGTACTAAAATTGCATTTCAAATCAATTTGGCTTTTGATATTTAAGTGGATTAGATTTAGATGGATAGTAAATATTCAAATTTACAGTGGGAATACATTTGTATCTTTTGCATGTAAGATATCAGGCATGAGGTTTGCAGGAGCGGTAAGGGCATAGATTCACTGGAAAGATTCCTCAGAAGGTTTTAGTACAATGGTTACAGAAATGAAAGAGCATAATTAGTTCACCTGGTAACAGTTTTGAATTCTTCAAAAATCTTTTGGCATTGATATTCCCTATAAGAAAAACTAGATTAAAGGAACCAGTAATTAAAATAGAGAGCTTCAAATATACTTAATGGAGATATTTTTAGCAGAATACTGGGAATAATATTGGTTTCAAACATTACAGTGACTTAAGAAATAAAAAGTAGAAAGCATGGAGTTGGCTAAGGTAGAGTATTTATAGAGTTTTTGAACGTAAATCAAAACTCTACCCGTAAGGTTTAGAAAGGAATGGATACTTTATTAGGTAAAGTTCAATGTACAACTGTGAGTCAATTGAAAGTTAATAGCAGCTTTGTTAAAGGTTATAGATAAATGACTACTATAGTTTAATGAATATTTTATTCATGCCCCCTTTAAATTAGATAAATTTGGAAAGAATAATCATGTAACATTAAAGGCTCTTTCCTGGAACATTAAAAGCAGGACTTAATTTAAGGCTTTAGGAAAAATTTTAAGGTCTGATACAAGGCTTTAACGTATTTGGAGTCTTTTTAAAATTTTTTCTACCATTTATTACTTGTTAGAACTTATTTCTTAAATATATGTGTTTCATATCAATACTACAATAGAAATAGCAAGGAATTTGTAATAACATAGAGCTTGTTTTTAACCTCAGTCCATTACTTAATGCCTTAGTAAACCTTGGGAGAGTAATTTCTTACAGCACCAGTTTCCTCTACTGAAAAATGAAAAATACACAAATCTGGGGGGATTATATAAATCTTTGAAATTATACCACTTATTCTCTTCAGTTTTGTCTCAGTAAATTAGAACTTTTCATATGGTTCAGTAGCCAGAAAATCTAGTAAAATAATTAGACAGACCCAGGGAATTTCCCTTGTCTACCATATGATTTGAACCTTACAAAACTAGAGTCCATGAATTATGAAGACCAGATTTAGAAAAGAGCATATCTGGCAGTTGCAGTCAGAGAAAGACTGGAAGTAGAATTTCTATGCAGGGCTCTTAGATATTTATTGGAAGGAGTCAACTGAAGAAGTTTGGATGTGGCAATTCTGGCCTTGAGACTGACTCAGGCACAGGTATCAGGTGTCTTTTCTTATACTTGTCATCCATTTGTATGTCTTCTTCTGAGAAATTTTTATTCAGATAATTGCCCCATTTTTTATTCAGAGTGTTTAATTTTTGCTATTGAACTTTCTAAATTCTTCATCTTTTCTGGATGCTAAACTCTTGCTGGACAAAAAGTTTGCAAATCCTGGACATCCTAATGTTAAGTGAAACAAGCCAGGCATAGAAAAGCAAACACTACAGAGCTCCTAGAAGTAGAGAACAAAATAACAGAAGCAGGGTAGGCCAAGGGAGAGTGTGCAGATGGGGAAAGATTGGTTAATAGGTATAATGTCACAACCAGATAGAAGGAACAAGTTCTAAGGTTATATTAGCAAAAGGTGATTATAGTTAACCACATTATATCATGTAATTAAAAATTCCTTTGAGAGGATTTTGAATGTTCTAGTTAAAAAATAATGTTTGAGATTATTAATATACTATGTGTCAAAAGTTAACCAATACACAATGTACAAATGTACCAAAATATCACTGTACTCTTCAAAGATGTAAAACTATCTTCACTAAAAATTAAAGTAGTTTTTTAAAGTTGAAAAAGGAAACATACCAGAGATGAGAACAAGAAAAAACAATGGATAAGAGGTCGTGGAATCCAATTTGTTTGAGTGCATGGGCACCTGTCTTGAATCAGTTACAAAGTAAGGGAAGATGATCGACAAGTACAATTGTTATACAGGAGGAATAAATTCTAGTGCTTTATGGCACACATGGGTGAATATAAGTGCAATTATGTATTATATTTCAAAATAAATAATTTGAATACACTCACCATACAGAAGTAATACAATTTTAAGGTGATAAATAGGCTAATTATCCCGTTATCTAATAATTACATGAATTGAAGCTTCACATTTTATCTCACAAGTATGTACATATCAAATAGAATAAAATACTTTTAAAAATCAAGTGAGCTCTCAGACTGTGCTATGTCTAAAAGACCTTGCAGGCTCCTGATGGCATTATTATTGCTTGAACAGCAAAATACACTAGGAGTCATAAAAGTAAAAACCAAAAAGTGTTATAGGTATTTTGCTTAGTAGTCAGTTATTGAAGTTTTATTAAATAAAGTTTATCAGGCATTATGGGATAAGCAACTAAAAATTTTCTTTCCAGTTGCCCAAATATTTTCTAATATCCATCACTTAAAATTATACATACCTGTCAAAAATTGGTTTTTCAAGTAAAAAATGAGCTGCTAAATAACTGCTTGAATACTTGATAAACAAATGCATGAATTATAAAATCTATCAGAAACTGACTTAACACCATAACCCCTTGTGTTCATTTTTTTCAAAGCTTTTAGTACAGCAAAACTTAAACATTGATAAAATTAATTTGTCCTCTATTTACAATTAATTTCCTTTGAAATTAACAGACAAGCAGGAAGTTAATGATTTCTTAATGGACCCATCTAAGGAAATTTACTGCTAAATCTCAAAATCTTTTACTGAAGAGTATACTATATAACTAGGGAGAAATTTACTCATTCATTCATTAAGTACTTGTTTAGCTGCTACTCTTTGCCCAGTCTTATCTTAAGAAAAGCAGATATAGCAATAAACCTGATAAAATGCCTGATCTCATGTTGCTTACATTTCAGTAGAAAAACATAGCTAGTTAAAACAAATGGAAATATAAACAAATAATGTACACTATATACTCAGGTAGAAATTAGAGACACAATTTTAAATGATAAGAAAAGAAAATGATCAGTGTTTTTTAAACAATGTTGTCAGGAAAGACCCCTCTTAAGAGATGCTTTGATCAGAATCTTGAATAAAGCAAGAAACCAAGCTCTGCAGATTTAAGGTGAAATGCATTCAGGGCAGAGGAATGGTAAGTACAAAGAAGTTGTTGATGTGTTCGAGGAATAGCAAGAAAACTTAGCTGCTATAAGAAGGGTTGTCAGAAGTCAGATGATAAAAGCTTTATAGGCTTTAGTGTAATATGCCCCTCCAATCACCTTTCGAACACATGAAGCTCTTGGGGGACATTCCAGATCTAACCATAATAGTAGGGAAGCATTATGGCTTGTATGTAGATGTCCCCCCAAAGCCTCATGTGGTCATAGATGGTGCTTTTCACAGGTGACTGGATCTAATGTCTGTGATGCTGAGATTAAGTGTGCAATGCTGGTATCAAGCATGTGTGATTACCACATTAGGCCACTGATTGGTTTGGCATAGTTCTGGGTAGGATTGAGGATGTCCCACTTAGATGAAACATAGGGGCAGAAACTGGGTCATTGCTTATCACTTGCTTGCTGCTTTCTGCCTTCTGCCTGCCCTACTTTGACATGGACAGTTATCCTCTGCGATGCCCCTCTCCCATGCTGCCCTACCTTAAAGCCAGTGAACTATGACTGAAACTTACACAAACTGTGGGTCAAATAAACTGTTCCTCCTTTACTTTGAGTGTCAGGTATTTTAAATGTCAGTGTAGACGGGGATATGCATTATTCTTTAAGGAAGCACTGTAAATCATGCAGGAACCAACAGAAATGAACACTTTTAAGTAGAAGAGTAAATAATTGGAAATAATAGTATCATCTACTATGGCACTTTATGCTACTGAGTTTGTTTCTTCATCAAACCATAGTTCATCTTTGTAGTGCAATTTTTAAATAGTTCATTCTTTGTAGTACAATTTTCTCAGCTAGGAAGCATGTGTCAATCTATCAATTAAATACTATTTACTGGTTACCTGTTTATTGTCTAACAAAAATGGATGTTGGAAAATTGTAAGTGCTTCCCTTTAAAAGCCTAAGAGCAAGCATAGATATATTTATGTCAATCTAAATTCAACTTTATTTTCAATATAACAAGAAATAATAATGTATCAAAAGGTCACTGCAGTACTTTAGTAAACATTACTTAGCTCTTAATAAAGTGCCTGAAACTTTGAGTAATGCTTGTTGGATGAATGAATGTAAATGAAATTAGTATGCCCTATAATACTCATCACTAATATATTAGATCCCAATTTGATTAGAAATAAATCATTTCATTATTCAGAATACTTAAAACCAATATATCTTCCTCTCTATCTAATGAAGAGCTAGGTTAATTACCAGCCTGTCAAAAGCTAATGTAATACTCTACAAAGTATTATAGAAAAATGACAGGTAAAGCAATGAAGCATCCTGAGACATCTTGAGACAGTAAGAAATTAACTCATGTCATTTGCACACTGTAAGGAAGTAAGAAGTTGAGAAATAGTAAATGGCTAAAATCAACTAACATCTTCAGACTTGTCTTGTTTCACGGGATTCAGTGGAATTCATCAAAATAAATTTTTTAATGACCTACATTTCCACCATATTCAGTCTCTATTCTCCATTCTGAAACTTGGTCTGTGTTCACCAGGAATAGTTTATTCAAACATCCATTTATTTAAAAAAAATCAGTAAATACTTCCTGTATGTCAAGCACTGGGGGTAAGTAAGAAATTAAGAAATCCATTGTTCTTGCCCTCATGGAGCTTCCATACATGATGGCCAGAATATTCTGTTTTTAATATTGGAGACAAAATATTGTCAAATACTTTCAGAAAAAAAGTTTTTATTTAATCCATTTAAAAATAGTTGAAGAATTAGTATGAACCAAATCAAAGAGTTACACTCAGCATGTATTGCCTTGCATTTTTGTTTGTTTTGAGACAGAGTCTTGCTATGTATTTTGTAGCAAGCCTTGGACTCACACCAATTTCCCTGCTCCAGCTTCTTGAGTGCTTTGTCTTGTGTTTTGGATGGCACAAAATTTGTGCATTTCTCTTGGTTTTATGCTTTTCCATTAATCAGATCCATTTCAACTGCTATAAAGTAACTGACTTTCTCTAGATGGCTGCAACAATAACAGTGAAATTTTAATATCAGCTCAAAAACGTGAGGTGCTATGTGTAAAAGTATAAATCAAACATCATAAAGACAAATATATGAAGAGTAGCACAGTAAGGCAAGCTGACAGCAATTTATTTATTTATTTATTTAGTGGCACTGGGGATTGAACTCACAACCTCACACCTGTCAGGCGAGTGCTTAAGCCACTGAGCCAAACTCCCAGCCCTTGTTTTTTGAGTCAGGGTTGCACTATGTAGCTCAGGCTAGCCTTGTGCTCACATTGTAGCCCAAGCTGGCCCCGAACTCACAACGTTCCTCCTACCTCAGCCTCCTGAGTACTGGGATTAAAGGCGTGAACCTCCATGCCAGGCTTGACAGCAATTTATTTAAAAGTCTGTTAAATGGTTTAAAGCATTGGGAATTGGAGACTTGATGGTTTTAAATGGTTTTAAATGTGAATTGTTAAATATTGAGGGCTAGCCTCCAGAATAGCATTAAAATTTCACCTATTTATACTAGTTATTCACACAATAATTCTAAACACTTGATATATATATTTCTTACCCCACTTATCTACTGTTCAGTTATCTGGATTTATAGTTCATAGGAACCTTTTGCTTATAAGGCTGTCTTACCAGCTCCACTATCATATTTTATGTAAAACACAACATGTATTAAGACATAGTAAACATGTCTATGAACCCTGACTTATTTGACTGCAGATTTTGGAGTTGGTTAATGAGAGCCCACATACTAAAACTACTTACAAAGACAAATATTGTGCAGCATGTTAAACAAAAATACTGCAACACATTGTCTTGGAGTTTCAAAATAATCACATTCACTTAAAGATAGAGAACAAGACTGCTTACAGCAGCATGAACACAGGAATTAAATATCCTAGACCTGGATTGACCTAGCATAATTAGAAATAATTCTGCTGGGTAAGTTTCCTAATTTCTGAAGTAAGGACAAAGTGAAATATGCCTAAGGACACACTAGTAGAGACACAAAATGGGATAAAAGTTGATATATAGACATATATAAATAAAAAGTGACCATTTGCCTTATAAAAAATGGCCATATTTGGGCACAAGGTATGGAATGTAGGCTCAAAAAGAAAACAAGATTTACACATAGAAACACTGAGTTTGAATTTAAAATAATTGTCTACTTGGTGGTAAGAATATCATTTGTCAATTAGATTCTCATTTGGTTAATTGTGGATATATAAGCTATATAGAGAGCTGTGCTGAAGAGAAAGCATTTAAGGATTTGCTTTGAGTTGTCTTCTTGCATTAAGCTCTCAGTGAACCGTGTGATTCTTTCTGCTGAATGAACCTCAATCCCAAGGTAGCAAAAATATGAAATACAGTGCAAATTTAGCCTGCTTATATTTCACAGGTAACAGGAAACTATCTGGACATCTTTTCCAGAAATCCTTAAAAATTGCATTTTATGAGACCAGTCTTTTAGGAATGAGAAATCAGAAGCATGAGAATGAATGTCTTCGACAATAGTCTTGATTCTACTCACTGCTCATTCTACATGTTTTAACACCTGTGTAAATGCTGATGTGCCTGAAGGTCCAACTTTGGTTCAGTGTTTTTTTACTGCATATTGAATTTGTTATCAGTGACTTAAAATATCAAATGAACAGACTGATGTATCTGCGCATTTTGAGGTGATTAAAATTTTTTAATTTTCAGCAAATATATGTGGATTTAGATAAACATTTTATGACATACTCTTTGCTAAGTACAGTGTATATAGATACCTAAGAAGAAACACATATTTAAGAAGAATTAAAGTTGGATTTCATGGAAAAAAAAAACTGCATGTGTTAGTTCAGTGAGTAAAGTTTTGGCTGAGACCTTTTATTCTCTGGTATCAGTTATTCAGCTTTATATTACTCAAATTCTTTTATTGCTGTAAACCACTGAACAAAGTTACTAAAATTCATTTCCATAGATTTGAAAGTCATATGTATCTCTCATTCATTTACTTTGTTGCAGAATAATATTTCATTGCATGGATAAACCACATTTTGTTTATCAATATGCCAGTTTATGGACATTTGAGTTGCTTCTATTTTTTTATCTATGATGAATGGTGCTGCTATGTTCAAGTTTTGTTTATTGTATCTTTCATTTCTCCTGAGTATGTGGCTCCAAGTTGTATTACTGGATCATATGGTTACCTCTGTTTAATATTTTTGAGAAATGACCAAACTGTTTTTCAAAGTGGAAAATCATTTTACAATGACACCAGCAATGTCTGAGGGTATTTGTTTCTCTACATCTTTGCCAAAACTTTGTTATTGTCTGTATTTTTAAAATTTTACCTATCCTAATGGGTATAAAATGGCATATTGTTGTGGTTTTGACTGACATTTCTCTACTGATTGATGATGTTTACATCCTTGTGAGGCATTACTGATTATTTCTATATCCCTTTCAACAAAATGTCACTTCATATTCCTTATCCAATTTTAAAATGAGTCTATTCTTCTTGTTATTGTGGAATTGGAAAATTCTTGATATATTCTGAATACCAGACTTTATTTGACTTATTATTTGCAAATGTTTTCTCTCTTTCTGTGAAGCATCTTTTCATTTTTATTGATGGAATACTTTGAAGAAAAAATGAATTATAATACAGTTTGATTTATTTACTTTTTTATAAATAAGTTCTCAAAATTCTACTCATCTACTTTCTTCTAAGAGTTTACTAGTTTTAGCTTGTACATGTACGTCTATGATCTATTTTAAGTCAAGTTTTAAATATAAGTATTTAATGTCATCCTTTGTAATATAGTTACAAGAGTATCCAAACATTCTGTCACCTGTGGAACTGTTTTGACAGTCTTGTCAAAAGTCAATAGACTGAGCTGGGCGTGGTGGAGCACACCTTTAATCCCAGCACTTGGGAGGCTGAGGCAGGCAGAGTGTTGTGAGTTCCAGGCCAGCTTGGGCTACAGCGCGAGTGCAAAGCCGACCTGAGCTACATAGTGCGACCTTGCCTCAAAAAAACTAGGGCTGGGAGTTTGGCTCAGTGGCTTAAGCACCTGTCTGGCAGGTGCGAGGTTGAGTTCGAGCCCCGGTGCCACTGGAAAAAAAAAAAAGTCAATAGACTGGGGGTTAGAGTAAGAGCACTTGCACAGCAAGTAAAAGCCCCTGGGTTTGATATCTAGCACCACCAAAAGTCAATTAACTAGAACGATAAGGATTTGTGTCTGTATTCTCAAATTGTATCCATTAATGTCTACGTCCTTGTTCTAGTGCCACATTGTCAGTATTACACTAACTTTAAATCTAGAAGTGTGAGTCTTCCATCCTTGTTCTTTTTCAGGACTATTTTGGATTTTGGGGGTCCCTTGTATTTCCATGTACATTTTTAGATTCAGGTTGTCAATTTTGGTGTACAAAGCAGATGAGAATTTGACCAAGTCAGACTTTTTATCATCTGAAAGGCATTGCTATCTTAATAATATCGTCTTCAAATTCACAAACTGGACACCTATCTATCCATTCCTATTTTTATTTTTCCTCTCACCAACAAGTTAAAATTCTTTTAAAATACTTAACACAAGCCAGGTATGGTGGCGCATGCCTTTAATCCCAGCACTTGGGAGGCTGAGGTAGGAGGAGCATTGTGAGTTCCAGGCTGGCTTGGGCTACAACGTGAGTGCAAGGCTGGCCTGAACTGCATAGTGCGACCCTATCTCAAAAAACTAGGGCTGGGAGTTTGGCTTAGCGTTTTCCACGCCTGCCTGACAGGTGCAAGGTTGTGAGTTTGATCCCCTGTGTCACAAAAAAATAAAATAAAATACTTAACACACACAAACACACAGACTAACAATACTTGGACAACAAAATATGAAAATGTTATGTGAGAAAAATACTCATTGTGTATATTCATTGAGCCTACCTTCAAACATAATTTCAGGATACTAAGGTGCTCTGCAATGAATTTTTATCTAGTTTTTAGCATGGTCTTAAGTATGCTTAAGTATACCTAAAAATACTTAAGTTGATAAAGTATAAGTAATCCTGCATGTATAGTGAGCAGGTAAAAATTCTGTTAAATTAATAACAGCAATATATAGGAAAAGAGACCAGATTTATGTAAGTCATAGTCAAATTTGAATTAATAAATCTCTTGAAAGTTTCATAGGAAATAAAAAAGATGCATTAAATTTACTCTTCTATATAAATTCTCTTTTATATCTCCCAATTACTAATACATAACATTTTACTGTATTTAAACACTTATATTAAAAAATGATTAAATTTATTGTGAATGGTTTTTTTTTTTTTTTTGTAGCACCTGGGATCGAACTCACAACCTCGTGCCTGCCAGACAGATGCTTAAGCTGCTGAGCCAAACTCCCAGCCCTAGTTTTACGAGGCAGGGTCACACTATGTAGCTCAGGCTGGCCTTGTGCTTGCGTTGTAGCACAAGCCGGCCTCGAACTCACAACGCTCCTCCTACCTCAGCCTCCCGGGTGCTGGGATTAAAGGCGTGAACCACCACGCCCGGCATATTGTGAATGATTAATAGTGTTTTCCTATTTAATATTTAAGAATTACAAAAAAGAAGTAATAATGTCGAATGATAAAAATATCCTTATTCATTAAAGAAGTTTTGAAACAAAAAACAGAATTTCAGATGAATTCTTATATAAAGCAAGTACGTTTCTTTTACAGTCTATTTAAGTATTCATTTACCTTTGAATAAATGTAACCATATATTTCTTTAAAAAACCCTAAAACTTCAATGCTTTACATTTTATCCAGCCAAACCTGTCTGAAGGCAACCCTTGAGGAAGTTGAAACCAGTCTCAAAAGGAAGCATTCAAATGATGCCTCATTAAAATTTTATACACAGATTAAAAAGCTGTCCAAATACAGTGTGTACTCAGTGAAAATTTGTAAAGCAACCTAGACAATCAGAACTTGCAAATTTTTTTTTCTTTTGGTACTGGGGATCAAACTCACAACCTCATGCCTGCTAGGCAGGCACTTGTGCCACTGAGCTAAATACCCAGCCACTTGCAAATAATTGTAAAATGGTCCTAAATTCGACTTGCAGCTGCAATGTGTGCCATGATAGCAGCATCTCACAAATACCCAGCCTGAGCATACACTGGACTACCTGGGCAGCTACGAAGATCTCTTCTTGTGCCCTATTCATTAGTCTTTGACTGATGAGACAAAGGACATGCATAAGGCTTGGGAACCAGGACCTTTATAGCTCCCCCAGTGATTCTAGGACCCACCAAAATTTGTCTGAAGCAGTAATTTTCAAACCTGAATGTGCATATGAATAATTGCTGTTTTTGTTCAAAAGTAGATTCTGGTCTAGTAAGGTTGAACTGGGTCTAAAAAGTTTGCATTTGTAACAGGGTCCATGATAATGCTAAGGTGGCTGATGCTTAGCACAAACATTTCACAGCAAGGTACTTAAAGAAATTAAAAGTAACATCAAAAACAAAGTTTTTAAACATTAACTACTCACTCCTGTTGAATAATGTGTCAAAGGACATATGAGAATAGGCTCGGAATAAAAAGAGATTAGCATTTTCCACTAAAGTATTCTCCCTTCTTTTATATGATTCTTCTGCAATCATTACTATTTTTTTAATCAAGATTCAGGGAATTAAAAAGCAGTTCATCTTTCAAACACAGTCCAGCAAACAACGTTCCAAAATGAGTGTGACTTCTCCACCCTTTTCTTCTAAATCCTTTTAAATTCTATAAAATTCAGTACTAAATTTTCCTTGCTTTCTTCCATTATAAATTCTTGAAGGGCAAGTACTGTGTCTCATATTTCTTCTAGTAATGGTTAAGGACATACAAGGCTCAATAAATACTAGCTAAATGCTGTTCCAATATGTCTCAAATATGAACTTTGAGATGTGCCAGTAATTCTGATCATTTTAGAGGCTGTGACTCAATACAGACGATGTCCAATCAGTTCAAAGCTTCAGGCATGGAAACCTGTGTTAGTCCACTTTTCATCACTGTTGGCAAAATACCTGAAAGTCAACTTACAAGGGGAAAGATCTGTTCTGGCTCACAGTTTCAGATACAAACATTAGAAGGTGGCTGACCTAAGAAGTAGATGGCAAGAAAAATAAATTGGTAACATGCTGGGTTTTAACTTACGCAATTTGCACATGAATGGAATCCTATGCTATGCTTCTTGCAAAACTAGTAAGGTGTTCTCAATCTCCTGTTAAACTTTTCTGCAAAATCTCTTGGCCACCATATAGCTAGGTAATACACGTCTTATATAAGTATCATACTTGAAAATTGAGTCATTAGGAAACCGGTTCTATCCATGAATTAACAATCAAAATTATCTTTTGAGTTTCATGTTTTTAGCTTATGCACTATGACTTTTATTATAAAGCAAAAGCCTGTAAAGGGAAAAATTTAATAAAGTGTTTTACTCATAACCTACATACTAATAAGTGTGAGTGAAGAATTTGAGGTCCAGTTTGGTATCAGTGCAGAAAATACAGAAAACAGAGTGCATGCTAAATTTTATTTTATTTCATTTATTTATTTTTTTACTTTTTTATTTAAGAGAAAAAAAGACACATATAAGAAAGACAAAAAACAAAGCAGACAAACAAACAACTAGAGTAAATGCACAGCAGTAATATTATAGTGCCGCGGTCCAGCTGGGCTAGGTCCACAGAGTCCCCGAAGGTGGGCTGAGCGTCGGCGCATGGAGAACAGACACAAACAGCTCAGAGACTGCGTGAATCTGCTTCGTTTATTGCTACTCTCTACTACTACTGTTACTAATACAATTACATACTCTACTAACTCTCACAGAATAATTTCTATCCCTTTTTGCAAGGGCTGAAGGTTTAGATAAAAAGAATGAGATCAACAGGTGTTTCTATGGTTACATGATTTATCAGCATACATGATTTGTTAACACAGGCAGAAAGTTTATACTTAATTAAAGACCTTGAAGTATGTTTTGGCTACTAATAAATTACTGATTAATTCTCAATTAGTTGAATCAAGTTTCTATATTTATCTATGGGAAAAAATCTTAATAATTGCTTTAAA